>JAWQFJ010002182.1:31269-43769 GCA_034096865.1 Theodoxus fluviatilis | reverse complement strand
TCTCGAGACTGAATCTAGGAGGGCACAATCGCTGTAACTGTTCTTACACGAATCTTCTGTCGCTCTTTCACTTGTCTCCTAGTCACGCTCTCACAAAGAGCGCTGTATCTCAAGTGTGCAGTCTCTGGTGTACACCTCACTACAGAGCATTCAAGTGTGCAGTCTCTGGTGTACACCTCACTACAGAGCATTCAAGTGTGCACTCTCTGGTGTTGACCTCACTATAGAGCATTCAAGTGGGCACTCTCTGGTGTACACCTCACTACAGAGCATTCAAGTGGGCACTCTCTGGTGTACACCTCACTACAGAGCATTCAAGTGGGCACTCTCTGGTGTACACCTCACTACAGAGCATTCAAGTGTGCACTCTCTGGTGTACACCTCACTACAGAGCATTCAAGTGTGCACTCTCTGGAGTACACCTCACTACAGAGCATTCAAGTGTGCACTCTCTGGTGTACACCTCACTACTGAGCATTCAAGTGTGCACTCTCTGGTGTACACCTCACTACTGAGCATTCAAGTGTGCACTCTCTGGTGTACACCTCACTACAGAGCATTCAAGTGTGCACTCTCTGGAGTACACCTCACTACAGAGCATTCAAGTGTGCACCCTCTGGTGTACACCTCACTACAGAGCATGAAAATCCGTAGAGAACTGATCACTACTTATAAAGAAGACATTTTGCATTGACCTGTTTTTCTCGGGCTCTCACCTTTTCTGTCTTGTGTTCTCTCACGCCGCCTCGCCTTATACACATTTTGGAGGCTTTCTCGAATTACTGAGAGCAACGAGTATACACCAGCAGGTCGTTCAAGAGGCCTAGCGCCATCGAGCGCTCGATAGCACTCGGCTCATGAACGACTTGTACATGCTAGCGCTATTGAGCGCTAGATAGCACTCGACTCATGAACGACTTGTACATGCTAGCGCTATTGAGCGCTAGATAGCACTCGGCTCATGAACGACTTGTACATGCTAGCACTATTGAGCGCTAGATAGCACTCGACTCATGACCGACTTGTACATGCTAGCGCTATTGAGCGCTAGATAGCACTCGACTCATGAACGACTTGTACATGCTAGCGCTATTGAGCGCTAGATAGCACTCGACTCATGAACGACTTGTACATGCTAGCGCTATCGAGCGCTAGATAGCCCGCCGCGGAGAGGCTGCGCCTGTATGACAAAAATGTCTGCCTTTAGGGAACAGAAGAAAGTCGCAATCACAAATATGGGCTGTGACACACATTTCGACCTGTGATTATTACCCAGCCTATGCGAAAATTAAATTACAAGAAGTGAGGCTGATATTTTTGTTTTCTTTTTTAAAGAATAACTGCTCTGAAATAATTACCGGGCAAGATGTGAGCAAAAATGTATACGAAAAACGTATTAAAATGTTCAAGGGAGGCATCTCTATACCTTATATTAGCCCTTAGCGTCTTAGCCCTTAGTTTGTTGTGTAACCTCTCTTGATGTGAGCATCGAGAAATTCTTGCTTACGCCAAGCCAGCACTAACGTTTTGACATAACTTTCGATTTGAGCGGTGCCGAGATTAAGGCACAGCTGCAGGTTAACATGTTTTATAAGCTTCCACAAAATGGTTCAGTCTGCAACTGCTGGTTCACTCAATCGGTTGGGAAGCGCACTTCGCGACGATGAGAGCATTGCGGAAGCCATCTTGGCTATCGCTCGGTCACGACAAGTCGTTCAAGAGTGCAATTTGAACGACCAAGGGCGTGTTTGTTAGGCGTAGAATTTCGAGAGAATCTTGAGGACTAGGCGTTGCCTACATTTCTCTCTCATTTGCCGTAGGTGCGTCTCGCTTATCTTTGATTAGCCATCGAGGCAAGCCACTTGCCGAACAAACGCACCCCTACAGTCACTCTGGAAGCTGCGCGAAGTGACCTCACGCGTCGATTCAAAGGGCGACCTCCCCCTGGCAACGTCCCGTAATCAGGCAACGGACCTGCCGAGGGGGTTCGTCAAAGCTGCCCTGCGTTCAAGACGCCTAGCGCTATCGAGTGCTCGATAGCGTTAGCATATATGCCAGTCGTTCAAGATTCGAGCGCTGTCGAGCGCTAGATATCCCGCCGCGGAGAGACGCCTAACATGGCTGCCTTTAGGGAACAGAAGAAAGTCGCCATCACAAATGGGCTGTTTCACACATTTCGACCTGTGATTATTACCCAGCCTAAGAAATTAAGTTACAAGAAGTTAGGCTGATATTGTTGTTTTCTTTTTTTAAAGAATAACTGCTCTGAAATAATTACTGGGCAAGATGTCAGCAAATGTTTCTACGAAAGACATCTAAATAATTTGAAGGGAGGCAACTCTCTACCTTACATTAGCCCTTAGTTTGTTGTGTAACCTCTCTTGATGTGAGCATCGAGAAATTCTTGCTTACGCCAAGCCAGCACAAACGTTTTGACATGACTTTCGATTCGAGCGGTGGCGAGCCTTAACGCACAGCTGCAGCATGACATATTTTATCAGCTTCCACAAGAAACGACCAGTCTGCAGCAGCTGGTTCACTAAGTTGGTTGAGAAGTGCAGTCCTCGACGGTGAAAAGGCATCGCGGAAGCCATTCTAGTCCACTAGAGAGTCTTCACCACAGTTTATATCACGCGATGGAAGGATTCCGTCCGAAATATTCAAATAGAGGTCACACGAGACGCTTGTAAGATCGCCCTCTGTTCCCTGACATGTGCCGTTAAAGTAGTTCTGAGACTATTTCGCACAAAGCTCATAAATTACGTTTGTTGAGGCAATAAACAAGCATTTATTCGACAAAATAAAATGTTTGTGTTGAAATGGAAACCAGTTTTGACATCTGAATGATTTCTGTAAAAAGTGGGGGGGAAATAGTATCCGGTGCGAACTATTTTTGGCGCAATGCTGTAATGCGCAGGGTCAAGTTTATTAGGCATTCATAGTGAACTGTGCCAGAGTCACTATACTGTCTCGAGTCCACAGAATGCGCGGAAGCCATCTTGACTAGCGCTCGGTCATGAAAAGTCAAAAGCCATTCTAGTTCACTAGAGACTTCGCCTACCGGCGAAAGTGTCTCTAGCCCAGTTGACATCACGTAATGGAAGGTTTTCGTCCGAAATATATAAATGGAGGTCACACGAGAGGCTTGTGGGATAGCCGATCTGCTCCCTGACATACGCCGTTAAAGTAGTTCTAAGACTATTTCGCACAAAACTCTTAACTTACTCTTGTGGAGGCAATAAACGCGTTTATTCGATAAAATAAAATGTGTGTAGATGGAAACCAGTTTTGACATCTGAATAATTTTTGTAAAAAGAGGAGAAAAAATAGTGTCAGAACGAACTAATGTTGGCGTATTGCTGTAATACGAAGTGTCAAGTCTATTACGCATTCATCGCGAACTGTGCCAGAGTCACTACTGACTCGGGTTCAAAGAATGGTCGAGAGCTTGATAGCGCCAGGCGTCTTGAACGTAGGGTTGGAAACAACTACGACATTCTAGCTCATTCCAGTACCTTCACAACGCAGTAGTAATCTGCAGTAAAGGTAAAAAGATAAACGTCTGGTTTTATATAGCGACTCATCCATGTATGTGTCTCAAACCGCTTTACACTTGATCACTGGGCCGCTAATCCAGCAATGACGTCTGACGACATACACAGTGACAGAAAATAAGACCTCAAACATACAGGTAGCAGCACCAACGCCACTCCCAGAGGAGTATTCCAACCCGATGCTGGCTCATAGTCGCATACAAGGGTTTATGGCACTACAATGTTATCGCCGCCCTCACAGGTACCCGGTTTAACTCCTGAGGAGAAAGAAGCAATGCGAGTAAAGCCCCTTGCTCAAGCATGCAACTTTTTGATCCGCACAGCTTCAAACGCCTCACCCACTAGCTGCAAGCGACTGCAGGTCAAATGTGCCAGGAGTAAAACGAGGTGTTGAAAGATTGTGAGAGATAACTTTGGCGCGTTCATCCGCAGCCTGGGAGTTGAGATGATGTTGGAGTGATACAAAGAGGTAACCCGATGACCACGAGGTAAATGTGTGCGGTTTGAGCATCCATCAATGGGTGAAAAAGTCGCAATTATAAAAAGAGCACCTTTATCTTTAATCACTCAGCCCCCGAGCATTTTAATATAATTTACTAAAGATTCCTCATAACATTTTGTTTGTAGACTGTGGTGCTTCACACTTTAAAGGAGAAGCATATGAATAAATCGTAGCAGTTGCCTTTTATCATTCCATTGCTGACCAGGGTCTCAATTGCTGCAAAGAAACAAACAGCAGCATTACGCCCGCTAAATGTAAAATGTGATTACACACACACATACACATACACACACACACACACACACACACACACACACACACACACACACACACACAAACTGTCACGACCCCCGTCTGCATCTAATTATCTGAATGTGTTCGTTTAATTTGTCAAGGGGTATCATTGAGACAGGGACGCAAAATCACCCTTCATTTGTCCATCAAACCATGCAAGATAGATAAAAGGTGAGAAGAATGAGGTGCTTTTAAAATAAGTAGTTTAATTGAAATTGAAGGCTTGATGCAATCAATATACAGATAATTATGCAAAACAATACTTCAAAACAACCATGTATAACAGTGATTCAAGCAAAGAGAGAATGAGGCAACCAGTACTAACTGATGTATGTTCGATCCTTAAAGTACGACCGTTTACAAATCTCAACTGCAGAGACGATGAAAATCGTGAGAGATGTACAGATATATTCCTCATCCCGCATTCCGATATGGCACAACAATGACACGGAGGCAGACACGCGTCTGGTAGACGAGTTGGTAGGTTCAGGATGAGCTTAGCAGGTAGACTTGGACGAGGACAGCTCGGCTGTCTCTCTTTACTGTCAAGACGTGAGAAGGGCGCTGTATTCTCTCCACCCCTCCTCACTGTCCTCTTGACGTTTGTTTCTTTTTCTTTCTTTTGTCTTCTTTTTGGGTTCATGGTAGGTCCAACAGGTGAGCGCACCTGCCTTCATTTTTGCTTCCATTCAAGACGGCTCTGAGGTGAGAGCACCGCTCCGTGGTCGAGTTAATCTTTTTTGCCACCTTTCAGAACAAGAGAGGCCACGTAGAGAACATAGTTCTTTTCAGTGGCTCGAATCAGATAATCACATTGGACCTCCTATGGGCGCGTCCATTTTTGAATAATGGCGCGCAGTTCAATTGAAAACTCCCCCACCTAGCGAAAGCATGGCCTTTCCAGAGATGTCTACCACATCGATTTCAGCTTTAACTTCGTTTGCCGCCAAAATGGTCCTCACAAACTTGAAGTACTATCATTGCTGCATTATTTACCAAGAACGTAATATAAACGAAAACCATGCTGAAAACAAAAGTTGCATTCTCAATGGAAAAATGAAACATGGGGAATAGTTCACCCCAACCCCATTCTCTCTCTCTCTCTCTCTCTCTCTCTCTCTCTCTCTCTCTCTCTCTCTCTCTCTCTCTCTCTCTCTCTCTCTCTCTCTCTCTCTCTCTCTCTCTCTCTCTCATCTCCTCCGCTAGGTGGCGTTGCTGTAATCGGCTGTGTATTGTTCGAGCTCTGAGTTGATAACAGTACTACTGGAACATTTACCGACTACTGGATCACCAAAATGGAAGACAATTTACCTGCCATCCTTAGAAACACAATAGGCGACATTTCCAAGACCCAAGTCCTCAAAGTTTGGAATATTGAAGCAGGTTCTGACTGTACCACGGTGACAATGAAATGGACGTCCACCATTGAACAAGGGGGGTTTCTTACCGTGGAAGAGTAGAAAATCTCCTTCGAAATGGGAAAGGCATTTCCAGAGGCATCAGCTGTATATTCGAAGATGAAATGAAAGTCCGCAAGTGATGAAATTGGCAGAAATGTCCTCGATACCTTCCCCCTCGAACCAACCTCAAGATTCGTGCAAGAACCCAGAACTCCTTGCCTCCCCGAGGTTGAACTATGCCGGGACACAGTGTGTCAGGAACAAGAAGCTTAATGTGTTGCACGCTCCTCTTAAAACTCGTGCAAACCATGCGGCTGGAAGCGACCTCCATTCTGAAGAATGACCTTACTGAAAAGATCGTGGATACTTCGGCAGCGATGGAAAGTGGACCATCGGGGAGAAACTCCAGGGGCTTTGTTCGAAATCCTGCGACCCTCGGTGAAGAAGATTACCGAGTATGTAGCCAGTCTGAGGACACAAGACAAAATCGTGCAGTGTGCCTTTGATGGAGTCATGCACGTCGAGCCTGTTGACGCGTCTGGGTTGTTGCGGCAACTCGGGAGGTGTGTAATCCCAAGGCTGCGCGCGCTTGGTGTGATGTCTCCGCACAGCCTCTGAATTCCTTTGTGGAATGCTCTGCTTGTCCTCGTTCAGCCTTCTGTCCGGAATGCTTGCTGAGGACTAATCACCCAAACATGCAGCTCAAAAACTCTCAGAGTGACGACTATTATGATACGAATCCTGCATAATGAGAAACCTTTCCTCGCGAGAACTTAAATAGATTTGATCTTCAAACTGACTGTTCCTTTCCGTTGACGTGTTTACACATTCAGCGTGGCTGAGACTAGTGAATATAGTCTCAGCAACAGGTTGGTCACGTGATAGCCTTAATTCTTCCATAACCTACATACCACCGTTCTGAACACAGAGTCTCGGCCACGCTGAATGGCATATCACATCGTGAGTGTATTCCTCCGCTTGTTGTGATACACTCGATACTGGCAGCCATGTTTTCGTCAATTCATTTTCTAAACATCGATTTCCCATGAATGTAAAACTTGTATGCGGTAAAATTCGAATCACAAGAGTGTAATATTGTGAACTCTACTAATTATAAGGACTTTGAATACAACAGCAATATTTAAACTCCATTGAGCGAGTAAGGCAACCAATCCCGTCTGCATAATCTTCGATACACACAGAAACCCACTGAGTGCTTTTGCTGATGAGGAATCATTACTTTAATGTATGCTTAGAAGGATTAAACTTAGAAAAACTGCTTCTGAGCTATCCGATAATATCGAACTTCGGAATCGGACGGATTCCTACAGAAGAAACTTCCATTCGATTAACGTTTAACACAGACGGAATGTAGGTTAAATCACTTACTGACTCCATCAGTCGATACCCCGAATTATCGAAGTGTGGAGCTCGTCAAACAGTGTGAAGGCAGTTAGACCACAGGTTCCGGCCAGAAAGCATTTACTTGCGAGAGTATAACCATAGATTCACGAAACCAGCCCGGACCCATAGGAATCCTTTTCGCTGCGTTTATAGTAGGTCCAAAGATCGCGTGTATTACTACAGTAGTCGCCGCCTATAAAACACGCGGTTAATAAAAACAGCCGTTTTTTACACACAGTTGGTCCGGTCCGGATTTACCACTATATAACATATGTAAAATTGCGCCGGTTATTAAATATACAGGCGCCGTTTAATAAAAACACTTTCTGTTCTTTTTCTCGCTGTTCGGAGGGTCAGAGTCGATCTCTGGTTGTGAATTCTTGTCAGCAAACCGTTAGATGACAACTAAAGACGCTTCAGCGTTTGTGTGAACAGTGATTACACCCTTGTCAGCAAACCGTCAGATGTCAATTCAACACTGTCTAGTCTCGCTGGATAAGCAGTGAATCAGAAAATGGCTTTAACTTCAGCTCCAAAGAAAAGAAAAAGAACAGAAATGACACCCAAAGACAAAGTGGACTTGCTTGATCGCTACCGAGAGCTAAATTCTTAAAGTTTGAGGGAGGGTGCTGACATTTTGGGTGTGTCGGCATCATTTCTGTGCCAGACACTGAAAAAAGAAGATGACCTTAGGGCTGATATCGCAGAGGGCTCCAGTCAAGGCCAAAGGAAGCGTCGGCGCTGCGGGAAGGATAAAGAGACAGAAGATGGCTTAAAGCGGTGGTTCGACTCTATCCAAGCGCGCAACACACCTGTAAACGGCCCAATCCTGTGTCAGAAGGCGGAACAGATTGCTTCCCAGCTTGGTCGCTCCGAATTCAAAGCTACAAATGGGTGGTTTAACAGGTGGAAGAAACGCAACGGCTTGGTGAAGCGGGAAGTGCCGGTTAATATAAACGCCGCTTATTAAAAACACTTTTGTTCGGTCCCAATGTGTTTTTAATAAGCGGCGACTACTGTATATACACAATCGCACGTGCTCAAGGCAGTTTGCAACCTTATAGACACGTTCGCGCTAAAAGTAGTTCTCAAATGATTTCCTGAAAATCTCATAGATTAGTTTTATTAGAACACCAAATTTGTGTTTATCTATCGGGATAAATAATTGGAGTGAAATAGAATCGCCTCTTTTTACTCTCAATGGTCTTCTGATCATGTTGAATTTTGATTGGTAGAATCATTGGAATGTGGAGCCGAAGTCACGTGACCAACCTGTGTCAGAGATACTACATCTCTGTGTTCAGAATGGTGTTTACACTGTCGGTGTTCTGGTAATGACTGTACCGTGGAAACAGTCTTTTGAGTTAAATTGACTGCACACAGTATCTATGATTACTTGCAAGTGCAAAGTTTTCCAGTTCCAGTTGGACCTTCGCAGTGCTGTTTGTACAAGTAGATGGTGAAACTGCCCGATTACCCGTCAGATTCTTTCATTTTCTTGCTTTATAACACTGAGAAACGATATTGAGAGTAAATTGATACTCCGATATGGAAGATCTGTAAGTGCCAAGACCGTGAAATTTTGCACCTGACTGACTTGTGAACTGTGATTCTACCGTTGTACCCACATGATCATTTACTCTTAGACCGCAGGGCGTGACTTCGGATAACAACGGCTATGGGCTGGCATTTAATGCTCCAAAAGAATAGATGCTTTCACCAAAAGATTTAATGGTTTGACCAAAAGAAATAATGAAAAATAATTGAATGAACAAAAGAATATTTAAACACCAAAAATAAAATTCAATCACCAAAAGAATAAATAGTTGAGCAAAAAAAACTAATTATTGGGCTAAAAATGTAATGTTTGAACAAAAGATAAATTAGAATGCAAAAAGAAAAACTACTCAGCAAAACATTAAATGCATCTGGCATAAAAACCAATCATTTCAACAAAATATAAAATGATTTCAGCAAAAAATTAAATGAAAAAAATCAATGATTGCTCGATTGATGTTTTATGAGCTCTACAGGGTAAAGGTGAGTGGTTTTCACGGCACATGAGGCTTAAATTGACTTCACTTCTCTCTGAACATGGATTTTGAAGAGAGTAGTGAGTGTTTTTCACATTGAAGCTTGATATAAGCTCTCTAAATCAAGCTAAAATAAGCTTGAATAAATGATTCTGACCATTCAGTCTCTGACCATGGAGTTCGAAGCAATCGGACCCGTCCCTACACAAAATGATTCTTCAGATACAGACACTGAAGAACCACCACCCAAGAGAAGAAGAGGCATTGCAAAAGACTGGGAGAAGCAAAGGGATTTCGTTACGGCAGATGCAGCACTGGAGTTCATCAAAAATGTAAGTAGAACTGTGTGTGCCTACAATGCACGTATCCTCAAAATGTTCTACAATCAACCTTAAGAGATATTTTGTATGTATTTATGGGCAGCCGTATTTATGATGATAACTTACAAAGGGCTGTCTGTTGCAGGATGACAGCTGGTCAGTCTATGCCACAACCAAATCGTCAGATGGCAAAAAGGTCTACTACAAGTGTAAGAAAGGAGCTAGCTGTCTTGCGGAAGTATTTCTCCTGTACAAGTCCGATGATGGTGTTGCTCTCTACTCATATGGTGATCACGATCACTCTGGCGAAGTACAGAAACGCGGCATCCATCCAGACACCAAACAGATAATCCAGCAGCTGTTCAGAGATGGCGTTCAGAAGCCACGGCAAATACTCATTGCATTGCGTCAGCGGGAATGCACACCGTTGTCAACAAAGACGCAGCTAGCAAATTACTTGGCGGTCATGAAAAACACTTTGTTTGGGAGACATTCCATTTCTCTTGGAGAACTTCAAGCTTGGGCTGAGAAGAGGCAAGACCTCCCAGATGACGAAAATGAAGTTTTTGTCTGTGGCTTTGAGGCTGATGCTGGAAATGAACTCAAGGGTGCAAATTTTCGCATTGCTCTGTCCACTAAGCGTCTGTTGACCCTGGGAGCCAGAACTCAATGTGTGCATGCTGACGCTACATACAAACTGATTTGGCAGGGCTACCCTGTTCTCATCACTGGATACTCTGACGCTGACAGGAAGTTTCATCCGCTGATGCTAGCAGTGACCGTGAATGAGACAAAACTGGACTTCAAATTTCTATTCTCTTCTTTGATTCACGGTGTTAGTTTGGCCACCAACAACGAAGTCGAGTTCAGGCCAACCCACCTGATCTCTGACGCCGCACCAGCAATCAAGAATGGGTTTGCTCTTGCTTTTGGGCAGGCAGCAGACAAGATCATCATGTGTTGGGCACACGTCATAATGAACGTTGACAAACAACTGGTAAAGATTAAGAACGTGCGGATTCGTGCTTCTGTCAGAGATGACATTTGTCTCCTTCAGGTGTGTCCTGACGAAGATTCCTTTCTTCACGCGTCAGCACTCTTCCTTGACAAGTGGAAGATGTCGGAAGAAGATGGCGTCGGTGGTTTCATCGAGTATTTTGAGTCGTCGTGGTTGGATCACAACGGAACTTGGTATGAAGGTTATGCCCCTGGGCATCCATCAACAAACAACGGCCTAGAGGCAACTAACATGGTGATCAAAAAACAGAACACTCTGAGAGAAAGGCTCGAACTGGCTAGATTTTTGGCGGTTGTGGAACACGACATCGTCAAAAACTGGTCGAGGGAAAGAGATGCTGCTGATGGACCATGCGTCAAAGTTGCAGAGACACCAACACGCACACTCAAGATCTGGACCAGCGCTTGGCAGTGGGCATCATCAAATGCACAGTCTCTGCGGTCCGGCAACACGATCTTCACCGAGACATCGGTACCTCTGGAGACGGATCTCAAAGAGGCAATCCAGGAACAACAAGAAAAGTCTGCTGCAGCTTCGTGGCAAGACTTTGATGATTATGCTGCATGCCGTCGATCGCTCTGGCAGATCAGAGTCGAAGACGACCGAGTTTTCACATGCAATTGTCCAGACTTCCAGAAGTGCAACATTTGCAAGCATTCTCTGGGTCTCGAGATCAGACTCAATGTGTCAGAACCCCCAGCCAGCGCCAAGACGGTTCCACTTGGACAAAAAGAAAACGTGGTCGTCCTAAAATGTCAAGGCCGGCGCTTGTCAGACAGTAGGGTGCAACCCAGAGAATGCTATCAAATGTTGCAAATGTCGCCACACCTCCTTGTTTCCGTGAGCGTATTTGTCTGGTGTTGTTGTCTCGGTTTTGCTGCTTTTCAACTTTGTTTTGATTTTTGATCAAGTTTCTTCTTTTTTATGCATTTTTTATTTTGATCTTTTGTTGATGTATCTATTTTTTTGCTGTATGATCTGTTTTTTTGGTACGGGTTTTTTGTGCTTAAGTCATTACTTTTGATGGTAACATCATTTCTTTTTTTGTTTTGTGCATTTATTCTTTTGGAAAATAAATTGTTTTTTTGGACAAACTTTTTTTGGTGGAGTCATTTGTTTTTTGGGTGGAGTCATTTGTTTTTTTGGCGAATAAATTTTCTGCGGATAACAACTCCTTCCACAGGTCCGCTCAGCCAAAATATGGACTATGTTCCCATATTATATTATGATAGTACATGGTATTGGGGATTGAAAACACCAAGTTCCTACTTCGATCGAACCTCTAAACAGTGAAAAATAATTTTTAAAAGTGCGGTTTTGTATGGCAAGGATTGCCTCCCTATCGATGCAAAACTATACAGGAGTTACTTCCCGTGACACATTTTGGTAGTTTTGGCCAATCCAAAATTAGGTCAGATTTACTGCAGAGTTTTTATCTTGGCCACGTGTGCATGTGCAATACATTTCCAAAATGTAAAACAATGACTACATCAAGTGTTTTACCGATATTACGTGGGTAAAAGCCTTGGACTTTGCTTCTGAGTGGAAATTACTTGATGGGGAAGCGAGTTCTGTCAGTGTCGCGTTCAGTGAACAGGTTGAACGTGGGGTTATCGGCGTTGGTAACTGTGGGTTTCATCATTCATGTTATCAACGATTAACGTGCAATGTGAAACTTCAGTGAAAAAACGGCTGGTATCCAAAAACACCGTGTCTGACAATGACGCCTCAGTAGACTCCAGCAACAAGCGTGTGACAAGAGGGAAATCTGTTTCATCCATTGGAAAAACTTCCAGCCAGAAATAGTGGTGTGCTTCCGTTAATATTGGAGATACGCGTCTGAAACTGATATTCATCGCTTAAACAAAGATCAGGTTGGCTTTGAAAAGTATCAGTTTCAGACCACAAAATCTATAGTTTGTTTCTTACAATCTTACAAATCAGAACATTTTTAGCATGACCGATTTAGTAGCAA
>JAWQFJ010002182.1:27500-31247 GCA_034096865.1 Theodoxus fluviatilis | reverse complement strand
CGCGATAACAACTCCTTCCACAGGTCCGCTCAGCCAAAATATGGACTATGTTCCCATATTATATTATGATAGTACATGGTATTGGGGATTGAAAACACCAAGTTCCTACTTCGATCGAACCTCTAAACAGTGAAAAATAATTTTTAAAAGTGCGGTTTTGTATGGCAAGGATTGCCTCCCTATCGATGCAAAACTATACAGGAGTTACTTCCCGTGACACATTTTGGTAGTTTTGGCCAATCCAAAATTAGGTCAGATTTACTGCAGAGTTTTTATCTTGGCCACGTGTGCATGTGCAATACATTTCCAAAATGTAAAACAATGACTACATCAAGTGTTTTACCGATATTACGTGGGTAAAAGCCTTGGACTTTGCTTCTGAGTGGAAATTACTTGATGGGGAAGCGAGTTCTGTCAGTGTCGCGTTCAGTGAACAGGTTGAACGTGGGGTTATCGGCGTTGGTAACTGTGGGTTTCATCATTCATGTTATCAACGATTAACGTGCAATGTGAAACTTCAGTGAAAAAACGGCTGGTATCCAAAAACACCGTGTCTGACAATGACGCCTCAGTAGACTCCAGCAACAAGCGTGTGACAAGAGGGAAATCTGTTTCATCCATTGGAAAACTTCCAGCCAGAAATAGTGGTGTGCTTCCGTTAATATTGGAGATACGCGTCTGAAACTGATATTCATCGCTTAAACAAAGATCAGGTTGGCTTTGAAAAGTATCAGTTTCAGACCACAAAATCTATAGTTTGTTTCTTACAATCTTACAAATCAGAACATTTTTAGCATGACCGATTTAGTAGCAATTCTATATTGTCAAATGTTATATATATATATATACATGTAATCACTGCATTAAAAATTCAATTAAACAGGTGAAACAATTCAGAATAAAGAAAGAAGCCCAAATATGAAATGCAAGCAAGAAAAACATTTCAAATGCTAAGGAATGGTTACACTTAAATAAGGACTTGGCTCTCAAGCTCAGAGCTCTCCTTAGCCCAAGCAACTTAATTGAATAATTTCTAAACATTAAAAAGCAGATTCACAGTGATATGCTCAAAGAAACTATCTTCAAGATGACAGGTGTCCATTCATCATTTCATGTATATTAAGAATAGTTTAATAATGTATTCTCAGATTAATAATAATCTGCCCCATTGATTATGTTTGATCCTGTTAAGAGGGAGCATTGTTCTAAACAAATTCCATAAAATATCCTCAAGCAATTGATCACAATTTTACACCTTCAATGCCTTTCTTAGATTATTTTTGCCTTGTCAGCATGACATTTCCCACAAGAGCAAAGCTTGTACGACTTATTATTCTTGACCAACATGAACTGGACTACAACAGTCAAGATCACAAAAATGAAACAATTATCATGACAAAAGAGCTGACAATATACTTCAAGATATTCCATGCATCATAAAAATGTTTTGAGACCACATCAAAGCATCAGCATACCCAAACTATGTATTTTGACATAAAAAAGAATGTGGTTTTCAAAACATTTGCCTTGGAAAGTTTAAAATTTGAACTTGATCACCTCAAGGGAACACTACCATCACACACTCTAATGTATAGCTTGTGACAGAGTGCAATAATTCACCCTTGTATGCAACAATGAACACTGGCTGTTTATGAACTTTAAATTTATCTCTCAGTTTTTCCACAAGCGTGGATCAACTGAGATTATGTGCATGCACCAAAAATATGCATATTCCAGAATTATTGTCATTATTCAGAGCTCATTTTAATTTACCTTGCCTCTCATTCCATGTGGTTTATCTTGGAGTTTTCAAGCTTTCATGCATTGAACACTGAGACATTAGAAAGTTTCCCTTATCTCTAAAACCATCCAAAAAGTTGTTCTGTCTGCACACTACATTCATACTTATGGTAGGATTGCACTGAAGCTCAGTGCACAGCGCCGAGCAGTGAGTTCACCACTTCAATGGCCGTTTTCGATTAGAAAACATGGTCTCATTCTGATGGTGTGTTATCACAAAAGAAATAGTATGTTTTGTTTGTACGTAAGGTTTTAGCACTAGCTGTAGGTGTAAATATGGTCAGTTATTAATATAATTGGTGAATTTAGTTGTCATGAAATTTTGTTTTGTGTGTTAATGCCATTTTCTTGTCATAATCTTACACGTTACATTACGCCAAATGCAAAAAAGTTGATCATGCACTCATCGACTCTATCAGTCTATGATCGTGAATTTTCTTTCCTCGCCTGACCAGGGAAACGAAATAGTCAATTCAAGCCAGAACTAAACAATTAGCTGCTGCCACTCATTCGAGCATTACATGAAACATTATATCGCACTAGCTCGATCGTCTGCTGGCGTAGTGGCTACGGTTCGATCGTTTTTGTCTCCTAGGTATGTACAGTGTGGTTTGTTTGAGTACTAGCTGTAAGTGTAAAAATGGTCAGTTATTAATATAATCAGTGATTTTAGTTGTAATGAAACTTTGTGTGTGTTTTAATGTCATTTTCTTGTCATCATCGACCCTATCTTACAAGTTAGACATTACGCAGAGTGCGCTCAAGTTGATCACTCATCGACTCGATGATAGTGATTTTTCTGTCCTCGCCTGACCAGGGAAACGAAATTGCCAATTCAAGCCAGAACTAAACAGTTATCTGCTGCTACTCATTCGAGCTTTACATGACACAGTACTGTTTTCCACCCCCACATACATGTACTTTGAGCGATCTAGTATTCAGTGCAGACGCTTCGAGAAAGCAACCGGAACTGCCAGGTTCTACCTAACGCGTTGTTTTTCGACAGAGAGCGCCGAGGATAACTCCTGCAGGGTACGTTATTAATGAAAATGTCATATACCACACGCAGACATGTCGTGCTCCAATGAACACCTTAAGAACGGTTCCATCACTGACCACCTGACACGTTTTGTGGTGAAAAGGTCACCTCCAACTACTAGAGACCAACGCAGTCAATCAGACCCACCACCCTGAGTGCTCCCTGTGTGGCTTCCATACAGACACGAGCTCAAATGTGCTGAATGGACGCAAACGACTGCGCGGGCTCTACACTGAACGGCACGACTGCTTTGTTGACCTCGTGCTTCAAGCATTGTCACGGAGTTCAGCGAGGTATTAAAGAATCAGAAAGTATGTCTGGATGGAAGGGTTCTTGACACAGGCAAGCCTGATCTGTATTTTGTCGACCACAGCAGGTCAGTTGCTTTCATCATCAAAGTATCCAATCTCTTCAATGCCTGCGACCAACACAAGTTTCGGAAGTACATGCCGCTCTACCTGCAGCTGAACGAGGCAGGTTTCTCCACCAAAGTTGTCGTGCTGGTTGTCGGCTCCCTTGGTACTGTACACCATCGATTTGTTTCAGGTCTGACACTGCTAGGGCTATCAAAGCGTATCAGCAAAACATCGCATCAATGTATCAGTTAAGATAGCATTGCGAAGGGCTTGGGCACGTAGAGGACATCTGATGAGACGAATTGAACAATGACATCGTTCCACGTAGTACCGATCCAGTAATCTCTACACCAGTAACTGCATTCCGCCCAAATCTTGGTCTCCCGTTGCGGACACGCCAACAGGGTCGGCGATTGGCTAGCCAATCAGCGAATGTGTCGAGCATGGGCGTTTGCTGCACAATATGGGAATAAGGGAACAGGCGGTTGAAAGGAAGGGAAGAAGCAGAAAGTGATCGGTAGGGCGAAGGAAAAGTGATTGAGAGGGATAGAA
>JAWQFJ010002182.1:15000-17500 GCA_034096865.1 Theodoxus fluviatilis | reverse complement strand
ATTTCAATTAAAACCACTGCAGGCACATGATGACACTACTAAGTACCTCACGTAAAAAACTGAGCAGACGTGTCCGAAAAAGCCATGACCAAGTTTTTCAGAAACGAAATTCCTGCCTTGGGAAGCTATGTTTGTACAATGACAATCGTAGTCGTCGCTGGTTTGGATAATCAATGGTAGATACCGAAAGAACCGTCAATGTGAACTGTCAGCAGGCAAGAGATTAGTGGGTCGTCCGCAGCTGGGATCCAAGGACGTTTGCAAGCCCGACTTCATGAAAGGAGCCTAGATATTAGGAGGATGTTATCAAGTGTTGCAACAGTTGGAGAGGTGAGCTTCGGAAGAAACTGAAAGAGGGAGAGTTCAGACTCCAGGGTCTGAAGGAAAAGGGTCGTATTCGACGGAAAGACAGTAAGCATGTGTTGGCATCCGTCAGTCCCGTGAGACCATGGAGTATGCGCCAGGTTTGGTCAGTCCGAGGTTGAGCGGCAGCGCACTCTGTGGCTGTAGAGCCCGATCCTTGAGCGGCATGCTCTGTAGATGCCGACGCTATCCTCTGTCGTCTGCGTTCTCTCTTCTCCTCCCACTGCTCCTGTCTCCTCTTCTCGCTGGCCTGGATGCCAGTCTTGACGGCGTGTCTCCAGCTGCTGCGGTCAACGGCCAACGTTTCCCAGCCTGCTGGGTTGATGCCTCCTGCCCTCATGTCGCGTTTACAGACGTCATTGTAGCGGAGGAGAGGTCTTCCTGCAGGTCTGGATCCCGTGGTGAGCTCGCAGTACACCACATCTTTGGGTATTCGGCCGTCGTCCATCCTGCTGACGTGACCCAGCCATCTAAGTCGTCTCTGGCTGAGCATGGCGAACATGCTGGGAATACCTGCTTGCGCCAGAACGTCCTTGTTGGGGATGCGGTCCTGCCAGCTGATGCCCAGGATCCTTCTGAGGCAGCGCATGTGAAAGGTGTTGAGCCGGCGTTCTTGGCGGGAATACAGGGTCCACGCTTTGCTTCCGTAAAGGAGCGTGCTGAGAAAGCTGGCCTGGTAGACTTTCATCTTGGTGTTGGTTGTCAGCATGGAGTTGTCCCAGACACGCTTTCCGAGGCGGGCCAGTGATGTTGGGGCTTTTCCAATGCGCTTGTTTAGTTCGGCGTCCAGAGATAAGTTGCTTGAGATGGTGGAGCCCAGGTATGTAAACTCCTCCACCACCATAAGGGTGTGGTCGCCGATGGAGATGCTGAGAGCGGTACTGACATCCTGACCCATGACTTCGGTCTTCTTGATGCTGATGATCAGAGCGAATTATTTGCATGCCTGGCCGAAGCAAATGATGAGACGCTGAAGCGCTTCCTCTGTGTGTGCATTCAGCGCAGCAGCAGCAGCAGCAAACAACAACTCTTTGATCAGGACCCTTTGCACCTTAGTCTTTGCACGGAGACAGGCTTGGTTGAAGAGACCTCCATCACTTCTGGTATGGATGTACACACCATCCTCAGACTGTCTGAAGGCGTAGCACAGTAGCAAGGAGAAGAAGATGCCGAAGAGGGTAGGAGCCAGCACACAGCCCTGTTTCTCGCCGCTTCTGATTGGGAAGGGGTCCGAGGTTGAGCCGTGGTATTGGACGGTGCCGAGCATGTCTTCATGGAAGGACATGACCATTCTCAGGAGCTTTGAGTGACATCCGATCTTCTGCAGCAGTGTGAAGATACCTTTCCTGCTGACCAGGTCAAATGCCTTGGTCAGATCGATGAAGGCGATGTACAGTGGTCGCCTCTGCTCACAGCATTTCTCCTGCAGCTGTCTGCGGGAAAAGACCATGTCGATGGTTGAGCGTTCCGATCTGAAACCGCACTGTGCCTCAGGGTAGACTCGCTCGGCAAGTGTCTGCAACCGTTGTAGTACTACACGGGCAAAGACCTTCCCAACGATGCTGAGTAGGGATATTCCGCGGTAGTTATTGCAGTCACTGCGGTCTCCTTTGTTGTTGTATAGCGTGATGATGTTTGCGTCACGCATTTCTTGAGGGACAGCTTATTCCTCCCGGCACTGAAGTAGGAGCTCGTGCAAGTGGTGGAGGAGGGCGGTTTGCTTGCCAGCCTTGATACCTCAGGGGGGATGCCATCTTTGCCAGGGGCTTTTCCGCTGGCCAGGACATCAATGGCATTGCTCAGATCGTCAATCGGGGGCTGATCGTCTAGTTCTTCCATGGTTGGCAGGGCGTTGATGTTCTCAATTGCTGCATCGCTGACAACATTTTCCCTTGAGTAGAGCTCTTGGTATGGGACCGAAGGCTTTCTTCATGCCATCATACATAGCGCGGACGTTGCCGCTGTCGGCGGAGAGCTGGATGCTCTGGCAGATGATACGAGCACAGTTCGAGAAGCCTGTGTCCGTTCTCGTTTAGTTTGCCAACACCAAAGTGACCAATGCTAGTAGGCCAGGATTCTTGGTCAGCTCCCACACGAGCGTTAAAGTCCCCAAGCAGATACAGTTGGTCTGTGGCGG
>JAWQFJ010002182.1:7500-10000 GCA_034096865.1 Theodoxus fluviatilis | reverse complement strand
AGAAAAACAAAAAGCTCGAATGTTTGCTTTGCTTTAAGAATGTAGCATTTCGGCTTTTCAAATATTCAAATAAATGACTAAGTCTGTGAAAAATGTAGCCTCGACAGCGCTGATTAATGTCGCTGCTTCGATACTGCACACCGCATATTACACTGCACACCGCATATTGCACTGCACACCGCATATTACCCTGCACACCGCATATTACACTGCACACCGCATTTTACGCTGCACACTGCATATTACACTGCACACCGCATACACTGCACACTGCATATTACACTGCATACCGCATATTACACTGCACACCGCACATTACACTGCACACCGCATATTACACTGCACACCGCATATTACACTGCACACCGCATACACTGCCCACCGCATACTACACTGCACACCGCATATTACACTGCACACCGCATATTACACTGCACACCGCATATTACACTGCACACCGCATATTACACTGTACACCGCATATTACACTGCACACCGCATATTACACTGCACACCGCATATTACACTGTACACCGCATATTGCACTGCACACCGCATATTACACTGCACAACGCATATTACACTGCACAACGCATATTACACTGCACACCGCATATTACACTGCACACCGCATATTACACTGCACACCGCATACACTGCACACTGCATATTACACTGCACACCGCATACACTGCACACCGCATATTACACTGCACACCGCATATTACACTGCACACCGCATATTACACTGCACACCACATATTACACTGCACACCGCATATTACACTGCACACCGCATATTACACTGCACACCGTATATTACACTGCACACCGCATATTACACTGCACACCGCATACACTGCACACCGCATTTTACACTGCACACCGCATATTACACTGCACACCGCATATTACACTGCACACCGCATATTACACTGCACACCGCATATTACACTGCACACCGCATATTACACTGCACACCGCATATTACACTGCACACCGCATATTACACTGCACATCGCATATTACACTGCACACCGCATACACTACACAC
Source organism: Theodoxus fluviatilis (assembly GCA_034096865.1). Classification (NCBI taxonomy): domain Eukaryota; kingdom Metazoa; phylum Mollusca; class Gastropoda; order Cycloneritida; family Neritidae; genus Theodoxus; species Theodoxus fluviatilis. The sequence goes on along the minus strand of JAWQFJ010002182.1, from coordinate 8,946 downwards.
CGCATTTTACACTGCACACCGCATATTACACTGCACACCGCATATTACACTGCACACCGCATATTACACTGCATACCGCATATTACACTGCACACCGCATACACTGCACACCGCATATTACACTGCACACCGCATACACTACACACCGCATATTACACTGCACACCGCATATTACACTGCACACCGCATACACTGCACACTGCATATTACACTGCACACCGCATACACTGCACACTGCATATTACACTGCACACCGCATATTACACTGCACACCGCATATTACAGGGGGCACAGGGATGGCCTAGGTCTGAGGTTGTCGACGTGAAAAAAGTTAACTGTTTCATGCTTCAGATGCTTTGCGATTTGATTGAAGTGTTGGTACAATTAGCATGCTAAGCACGAACTTTTGTTAAATAACTGTGTACTTGTATTTTCTATTTTATTGCCACCTACTTTGAAGTAAATATATTTTTATGATTGGGCGAGTTTTATGCAGCAACGATTTTAACTCCCCTTCCCCGTATCACCCCACTGCCACGTGTAGTTTCTACGGTGGTAATAACCGCCAGAAATACATGCATGTGTACTAGACCAAAAAATGCGGCGTTCTGCTCAGTGTATGTAAAACATCAGGTCATTGTTGTCTTCCTTTACCTTGCATCCGTAACTTCTTGCCAACAAGACAGAACTTAAGTTTCCAAGTCTAACCGCGGTATTTCCGTATGAAAATAACAAGCTGAGATGGAGATCACAGGAAGTTAAATAACACTCAAGTTGAGGCTAAAGTAAACTATTGTGACAGGGTATGGCTTTGGTGTAACATACTGCCGGAACTGCTTAATGCCACTCTTTCAGATCTTCCAGAGCATCGGAGCCTCCACCCCCACCCCACCCCCACCCCCTATTTCCAAATCTAACATCAAATGAGGTAGCGAGGCAGGCAAAAAAAGAGGCGCTGGCCACTAAGTGGACAAACTGAAAGAAACACTGGAAAATGGACATACAGACAAAGAGTAACTCATACTTAGGCAGACACGCAGGTATAGTGATCCATAGACGACATGGTCACAAACAATTGATTAAATAATCTGCAGACATGCATAAATAGTCACACACATGTGTATGCTGGATGGAGGCTGCAAACACGAAAACACAGTTCAGGACGATCAACTAGAAAAGCTTTGGCACACGGGGACAGAAACAAGACCCGAGGAAGAGATGAAGAGTACATACTCGCCATGAGCTGCGGAGCTCCTGAGACCTGAAAGAGAGAGAGGGAAAAAAGTCATTTGGCCTTATGCGACAACATAGGGATAATCTATTTTTGGATTGGTCTAGAACTTGACAATGTAAAAATGAAATTTCACCGTCTTTTTATTTTCAAAAAAGGGCAAAATTATACGCGTACATGGGCGAATAAGATAAGGTCAGACGGGTTTACACTGC
>JAWQFJ010002182.1:0-2500 GCA_034096865.1 Theodoxus fluviatilis | reverse complement strand
AGCAAAAATCCCTGTCCCCCAACCAACCGGTCACAGAGACCAAGAACAGACTGAACGATGAACCACCGAAAATTTTAACATCCAGAACGCGAGACCAACCGTAGTATTCTTTCTCTCTCTTCCTTTTCCGTCGTTTCGTCTTTCACCTTTTCTCTGTTCCTTTTTCTTTCAACAAAGACGTTCGGAAATCCTCGTCGCACACCGTTAGTTCGTTGGTTCCAGGACTATTCGGTACGGTATGGGTCAGCAACGTTCATTATTGGCGTTCTGTCAAATCACTCCTAGATCTGGATCTGGATCTGGATCATGTAAGTTGCAGTAACCACTTCTGGTTGTCGTCGCAACTTTTTTTTTAAACAGTGAAAGTGTTCAGTGGGCGGGCGACAGCCCTGTCAGTCTCGGCGCTGATGATGCTGCGCCGGCTGGTCGAGCTGATTTGGCTGGCAAGTCTGTGTCACCTAGTTGGTTCCACTCAGCCACAGTATACGGACAAAGAAGGAGTTCCTGTACTGGTCTGTCGTGCTGGGAGGAATGACGAATCCTCGCGCGTTGTTTATGACCTGTCGTTCGATGATGTTGTTGCTTATGAACCCTTGCAGCCTTGTAGGGATAACTCTCCGTCAGACACTGACAGCAGGAGTGAGAAACTTCTTCTGCCTTCATCAACCTCGAACTCGGCCAGGGTGTCTAAAATCAGTCCAACCCTCTACCACTTCTCTTCAACTCATTTTCTCTCTCTCCCATCTTCTTCTCCATCTTTTTCCTCCTCCTTTTTTCCCGCTCCTCTCTGATTTCTCTCTTTTTTCCCTTCTTCTGACGTCATCCGTGACGTCATTCTCCTCCAAAATTTCACCAAAGATTTCAACGTCATGTAAACTATAAAAAATAGTGGTAAGCTAAAAGATAAACAAACTATAGCACGTATTACTTTCTTGCTTCTTGCACACAACGACTTTGCCAGAGATCCCAAAAGCACAGCGATAAACGAAGAGGTGGGGAGCTACCTCCCAGACCCAGAAAAGAGTAAGAATAAGATCGAAGACAGCCCATGTCAGGAGGGCTTCAGACTCAGGTACAATCTAGACAGGTACAATCTAGACAGGTACAATCTAGACTAGATGCACCCCCAGGAACGTCGACAGAAACCAGCGAATACATCGCTCAGGTCTGCCCAAGCAAGACCCAACACTGCCACGAAATCCCGTGAACAGCACCGCCCAAAACAGGGCAGCCAGAGAAAGCTCTGGACAGACTGACCTAGCCTCCAAAAGTGTACTATTTGAAACTTAAGAGCAAAACAAAAAATGCCAGAGCACAACACTGAGAGCACATCACGTGCGAGTCATTTGACACACACCAAAAAGAATGATCCTTTTCCCATCAAGAGCAACAAGCAAATAGGATATAACATGGCGTAAAGGAGCGGAGTGAGCCAGCACGTGACATTAATGATAATTGCTAGGGAGATCTGGTTCCATCTCGGTTCAGTATAGGACATTCTCATTAACGTACCCTGCAGGAGTTATCCTCGGCGCTCTCTGTCGAAAAACAACGCGTTAGGTAGAACCACCTAGTTCCGGTCGATTCTCGAAGCGTCTGCACTGAATACTAGATCTTTGCTAGATCGCTCAAAGTACATGTATGTGGGGGTGGAAAACAGTACGGTGTCATGTAAAGCTCGAATGAGTAGCAGCAGATAACTGTTTAGTTCTGGCTTGAATTGACAATTTCGTTTCCCTGGTCTGGCGAGGACCGAAAATTCACTCTCATCCAGTCGATGAGTGATCAACATCCACGCACGGCGTAATGTATAGGCCTAACTTGTAAGATCGGGTCGATGATGACAAAAAAATGGCATTAAAACACACAAAAAGTTTCATTTCAATTAAAATCACCGATTATATTAATAACTGACCATTTTTACACTTACAGCTAGTACTCAAACTTTACAACGCAAACAAAACACACCTGCGGGGAGTGTCGTGGTCTCGCATCAAAACTCAATGCACGAGTGATCGCTCAACTTAAGTATGTGAGGGTGGAAAACAGTACTGTGTCATTTGCCATAACCATCGTGGCAAAGTTATTGATGGAAAAGTTGTCAAGCTACATGGCATTCCAGCAAACAAGCAACTACTGCAACTTCATGAAGTTATTAAAATCTAAAAGTGTGATGTCAGACATCGATTGACCGATCGAGTTCGACTGCAGCTGCCGGTTGCATTCTCGAACATTTCGAATGCACTGAATACTATAGATCGCTCAACAAGTATGTGGGGGTGGAAAACAGTACTGTGTCATTTGCCATAACCATTGTGGCAAAATTATTGATGGAAAAGTTGTCAAGCTACATGGCATTCCAGCAAACAAGCAACTACTGCAACTTCATGAAATTATTGAAATCTGTGTGATGTCAGACATCGATTGACCGATCGAGTTCGACTGCAGCTGCCGAATCAAACGTAAGCACTGCTCCCAAGCTCGTTTAAGTTGCTTGTGA
>JAWQFJ010002181.1:92500-102018 GCA_034096865.1 Theodoxus fluviatilis | reverse complement strand
TTGAAGACACAACTCAATGACGTTGGTTGGAGTATGACCGAGTCGAAATTCCATTTTCTGAATGATTCGTCTTTTTAGGAATTGAGTAGGGAGACACGATGGACTCGTTTTTAACCTCGACCCACTGAGGAAGTTCAAAGGTTAAGTTTTCATGACCAGCACTAAACGCTGCAGTAGTACGACCCTCCTGTCCGTTTATGGCAGTCCGCTCCGTAGGGAGCCATGGGTTTTACATCCTGCGCCGTGACAACCAGGAAAGCCTGGTCCGTGGTGAATCACAACTGTACATTCCTTCGACGTAAGCTGCTTTCTATATAGGTACAAGTCCGCGCCCAGGCCTATTTTAGTCGCGCTTTCCTGTAACTTTGTAACGGGGATAATCTTGATTAGATTCTGAGCCTCAGTCTCTTCCAAATTCTTTGAAGACAGCAGACCTGTCGTTATTCAGAACGTCTTGTATTACTTGTATAACAGCAATGCGACATTCCAAAATTCCAAGTTTGAGGCTGATGGCCGGGGCGCTCGTTAGAAGCTGCGAGATTTCCTAATCTAAATTTGCAACTTCCGTAGAAGTGGCAGACGTGTGATACAGTGATACAGTCTCCGAATGTCATAGTTTCGTCAGTGTCAAGTCTGCACATGACGATTATGTTCTTTCACCGCGCCTTTCCCACAACAAAAATAGGAAGCGGCGTCTGTAATCGATCGATCAAACGCTAGGACGGACAAGCCCTGACTGTCCATCCATCACGAGGTGATCAGTCAGTAGTCCAGTGATGACTGCAGCCAGGCCGTCTTAAGTGGCTGTGGACTGACTGGTATGTGTCTCCCAAGCAGACTGGGACACCTACGTCAAGCTCACTCAAAGTTCAGTTGTGAACTTGCTGCCTCTCCAACGTCGTGATGCTTCCGAAAAGGACGTGCGTGTGTCCCATGTCTGGCGATGAGTTCTATAGCTGGAAATCACCAAGGGAAAGATCGACTGGGGATCGAGGGAAACGTCACAGTCCTTGCCTGTTCGTGCTTATGATACACGTCCATTCACAGACACACGCACAAACGCATACATAAGCCTACACTCACACTAGCGCGCACGCACGCACCCATGCACACACACACACACACACACACACACACACACTCAGTAATTTATACATTAACATACACACATGTATACAAACACGCACGCACTCACGCACGCACGCACTCACTCACTCACTCACTCACTCACTCACTCACTCACTCACTCACTCACTCACTCACTCACTCACTCACTCACTCACTCACTCACTCACTCACTCACTCACTCACTCACTCACTCACTCACTCACTCACTCACTCACTCACTCACTCACTCACTATAACTCACTCACTCACTCACTATAACTCGCTCACTCACTCACTCACTCACTCACTCACTCACTCACTCACTCACTCACTCACTCACTCACTCACTCACTCACTCACTCACTCACTCACTCACTCACTCACTCACTCACTCACTCACTCACTCACTCACTCACCCACCCACCCAACCACCCACCCTCTCACTCTCTCACTCACTTACTCACTCTCTCACTCTCGCACTCACTCTCACTCACCCCCAAGCACACACACGTACACGCCAACACACACACATACACACACTCTCTCTCTCTATCTCTCTCTCTCTCTCTCTCTCTCTATCTATCTCTCTCTCTCTATCTCAGCAAGCAGCAGCACATCCATTTCACTTCGGAACAACGTCTTACATAGCTTGAACACTAGAATATTATCATAACCAGTTTTGATTTGCACAATCACATCTGATAGTTGGCGACGGAAAATACACACCACCCCACCCGATCGTCGTCCCTGCCTCGACAGCTTAGTGTTTATATTCCCCCACTAGGCTCACCTTATTATGATACAAAACCTTATTTACAGATGGACTGACACCTTTAGCAAATTGCATGATGGATTTAGAGGCACAGTGGGGCAACTGCCATTTTGTACTATGTGGAGATTTCAATAGCCGAACTGGTTACTATAATGTTGGTTCTGGCGATGAAATACACAATGTTAGGATGGAAACGTTTGAGGAATACAGGTCATCGAGTGATACAACTGTCAATGGATTCGGGAGGCAACTCTTGTCACTTTGTTTGTCCTTCGACCTCAAGATCCTAAATGGGTGTGTCCATGGAGACGAGGATGGGAAATTTACGTACCTGTCCACTCACGGAACGAGTGTAATTGATTACATAATAGCATCGACTAAACTGGTCCCAGTGTTTTATTGCCTGAAAATTCAAGAAAACGTTTTATCATCACATATGAGCCTGGAGTTATCAGTCGGTTCCGCAGCGAATAGGTCAAGTTCTTGTGTTAAAAGCAGAAAAATGTCGAAATTGGTGTGGGCAGAAGAGATGCAGGAAACTTTCGTGAATCAGATAAAGACTAATCTAGCACTTGAAGAAACAAAAAGGATATTAACTGATAGTGTGATCGATGTGGACTGGGCGACAGAAAACCTCACAAGTATGCTTATTAAATCTGCTGATTGTTTGAGACGTACCTTCTTCATATCTAGCAGGACTTGTCACAAGAATCCATGGTATGATGGAGAATGTTTCATTGTCAAAAGACAACTGAGAGCACAACTACGTCGTTACATTCGATCTCTCTCAAACGAGGACCGTTTAGAGTATTTAGATAAACGAAGGTGTTACAAGAAAATGCTCAGGGAAAAGAAACAAGACTATCAGTACAGTGTGGCTCAGAAACTTAATAATAGCCTGCGTGACTCAAGACTTTTTTGGAAATGTGTGAGGAGTAGCAAGCGAAGGTTAGTGGGAAATAACATCTCAAAAGATGAATGGTTTACTTATTTTAAGGGTGTATACCAGAACGACGGAGGTAAAGCTGTTTCCCAGTATACAGGGGAACCACAAATGGTGGGGGGAATAGATTCAGAATTAAATGTTCCTATACAAGAAAGTGAAATTTTGTGTGCAATAAAACGGATCAGGGGGGGCAAATCTGCCGGTCCTGACGAAATTACAGGGGAGATAATTAAAATTTCAGGACAATATGTCATTCCGTTTCTGTGTAGGCTGCTGAATTGCATGTTTTGTGAGGGGAATTACTCAAAAAGCTGGTCTAAAGCCTTCCTTATACCAATACACAAAAAGGGAGCGATTGGAAACCCTGAAAACTACCGAGGGATATCACTCCTGAACGTTTTCAGCAAACTGTTTTCTAGTATACTGAGCCAAAGACTACAGCTATGGGGGGAGGTGAATGAATTGATTGCAGAGGAACAAGCTGGCTTTCGCCGTGGTTATTCTACCGTTGATAATATCTTTACTTTGCATTCTGCGGTAGAAAAGTACCTACATAGAAAGAAAAAACTGTATGTAGCTTTTGTTGATTTTAAGTGTGCTTTTGACAGTGTAAATAGAAATGTTTTGTGGAGAGTCCTAGAAAACTATGGTATTGTGGGTAATATGCTAAAAACACTTCAGTGTATATATAACTCTGTTCAATGCTGTGTGAAGTGCGATGATGGCCTCACGGACTACTTTGAATGTCCCATGGGGGTTAGACAGGGATGCAATTTGAGTCCGATAATTTTTTGTTACATAATGGACGAAATTGCAAAAAAGGTTAAGAAGTTGGGCAAACACGGTGTACAGTTCTTGCCCAACACTGATCAATTGCACCTGCTCTTGTTTGCAGATGATGTGGCATTGATAGCAGACTCGGTTGTTGGCTTACAGAATCAAATATCTGTTCTCATAGATAAAGCAGATGAGCTTGGATTAGTTGTAAATCCAGACAAAACAAAAGTTGTTATTTTCCGATTGGGAGGGCATGTTGCAAGACACGAAAAATGGTCACTGGGAACAGTAAGTCTCGAGACAACAAATGAATATAGCTACTTGGGCATGATGTTTTCCACAAAACTGTGTTCAAATACTGCTTTAAGAAATCTGGCGGACAGAGGCAAGGCAGGGGTGATGCAAATTCTTCGTTTTATACGCAAATTAGACTTTGTGTCCCCTCATGTTTTCTTTAAGATGTTTGATGCACAGATACAACCGATTCTGTTATACGCGTCTGAGATATGGGGTCTAGGAGACTGTGAAGTGATTGAAAATGTACATATGTATGCCTTGAAAAGTTTCTTAAATGTGAGTATCAAGACACCAAATACCATGGTATATGGGGAGACTGGAAGGTATCCACTGCATATCAATGCAAAATTGCGGTCAGTGAAATATTGGCTGAAACTGTTGACAATGGAAGACTCCAGATTACCCAAATTAGCATACAACATGATGGTTAAGCAAGTTCATAGCAATAACTGGGCAACAAAATTAAGACGTCTTTTACTTGAATATGGCTTTGAAGAACAATGGACTACACAACGTGTCTCAGAGAACGAAGTTTCGTCAAGACACTGAGGGAAAGATTGATAGACAAATTTAATGAGGCCTGGGGTAAAAAAACTGGTGGATAGTGATCGGTTTTCTGTATATCGATTATTTTAAAAATCGAGAGAGTTAGAAAGATTTTTATGCAGTGTAGATAAAAAGGTTTTTAGAGAGATAATCACACGTTTTAGATTAGGAATAAGTGACTTAATGTGCCATAGATTACGTTACTGTACTGACAGTCCTGCTATTTGTCCATTATGTCGTCAAGAGACGGAAAATGAGATACACTTTTTGTTCAAATGTCCTCATTTTGCAGATCTGAGAAATAGATTCATAAGTTCTAGACACAACAGTGATACCGATGACCTGGTGGATATTTAATCGTCGGAGAATGAAGCTGTGATTAGAAACTTGGCAGCATATTTGTATTTTGCTTTCAAAAAGAGAGAAAAATGTAATAATCCTAATTCAAATGAGTCATGAAACAAATGAGCATTGTTGTACGGGCTGGTGGCCTAACAATAAAATAGTTCGAGTTCTCTCTCTCTCTCTCTCTCTCTCTCTCTCTCTCTCTCTCTCTCTCTCTCTCTCTCTCTCTCTCTGTGCGTGCGCGTGCGCGAGCGCGAGCAGTGTCCGTCAGACGAACAAAGATTCAACAGATTACGAAGATTAAACAAGAGCGACTATTTCAGGTTTGGTTGTGGATTTGTACATGTATACGTACGCAGAAAGCTGCCTAACGACTAAGGCAGGAACAGAATCAATCCACTACGGAACAGACTTTCACGATTGTCATGAGCATTTTACTGAGAAGACTGCCGTAAACTGACAGGAAGATCCTTGTCTCATTACGCATGTTTCCTTCCTGTGTCATGAATATCATACCAGGATTCTGAGAGTTACGAAATGTCGTCTTCCTTCGCATTACGTTGGCGTCTTTCTACACCTGGGGAGAGGGAGAGCTAGGGTGGGGGTGGGGGCATGTATGAAGGGGTGAGGGGGTGAGAAGTGGTATGGGAATGGGATGATGGTGGAGAGGGGGGAGGGGATGCAGAACAAGGTAAATCCTGTAACAGACGAAGTTGCATGGGCAAATGTAGAGGAAAGGGAAGGACTGGGGCGGTGTTGAGGAGGAAAGTGAGACACGAGGAAAAGAGCAATCCAGAAGAGGGAGGCTGGAGTCGCCAAAAATAGACCGTCTGACCTCAATGCATATTGTCTCAGCGAAGGCGGAAAGGAAGCCCCGAGTTTGTCCTTTGCATGTACATGTCTCGTATGTGTGTCTGCGCATTTGCGTTTTCTATCTGTCTCTCCCTCTGCCTGCCTGCCTGCTTGCCTGTCTCACTGTGGTGTGTGTGTGCGAATGTGTGTGTGTGTGTGTGTGTGTGTGTGTGTGTGAGTGCATATGCGTGTGTGTGTGAGTGTGTGTGTGTGTGTGTGTGTGTGTGTGTGTGTGTGTGTGTGTGTTCTCGCGCACGTTTGTATTCCTGTACATACAAAGACATAGTGTGATCATTTGACCGAGACAATTCGAAACACAGGTGCTTCAGAATATTCTGGAATTTGCTACGAATGAATACAATCCCTACTAATTAACGAGAGAGAGAGAGAGAGAGAGAGAGAGAGAGAGAGAGAAATGATACTGACAATTATAATAAAAAGGCAGACACTATAATAATTTAAAATTATATATAATTAAAAAGGCAGACAATGAAGCCGATCTGCCAATCAGCTGTTGTCTATATACTAACATCCTTTGTTATATGTTGTATACATAGATTAAAAAGTTCTACGAACGTGCTGCTTGGTATGCATGTTGTTTTTCAATTTGATGGAGACTCTGCTTATAAATGCATCGTGCTGTACCAAATGACGCACAAGCTCATTAGATAATTTTCGTAACTCGAGTCACAGCTCTCCATAACATAAGAACGTATTGACGTATGATCGCATCATTAAACATCTGTAAATGCTTTGTGCTTGACGTTGAATCTGTCAGGGCTGACTTTCTAACCATTGAAAATTCAAGTATGAAATAATGATAACAAAGCGAGTGTGAACTGGGTGTAAGGAGATTGGCTAAAATACGTCATACCGTCGCGACAGTTTAAGAACAAGTAAGGAAAAAAAAAATTTTCCCCCACTAAGATGTTACAAGTGCCTGAAAAAAGTGACAGGTTACATGAAAATTTATCACGACATATCTTCAGAGCGTGGGTCCGGATTTAGCGTCCTTGAAAAATTAGTCTCGGTTCGTTTCGAGGCATGGAGGAGCAGCTGCTCAAATTAGAGACTGCACAAAGAAGTTAGGAAAGTCGGGGATTTTCAGACGGGCGTGGCATGCAGCTGACCCATCCCACAGTTCGTAAAGACTTTGTGCATCTTGGTGCACATCAGGGATGAATCTAATCCCTGGCGCACCACAGGGGACGCTCCACTGATCAAGAAATAATTCCTACGTGCAGCGACAAGAATAACAGACTCGAATAAAAGCTGTGCTCTTACTAAGGAAAGATTGTGCAGAACAATAGAGCCAAACACTACCACCCCCTGGTGAGAAATAAAGCCTTCCCAGTGGCCTGTGGTGGGGTGCATACGAACCTACTACACGGTAGTAGGCAACTAAATCGGAAGTTTGCTACTAAATTGCGAAGTTAGCTGTGCATGAAAGCTGAATACGCGTAGTTACCTCCTAAGTTGGCCACTAAACAACCCAAAATTTAGTGGTGCTCTGTATCAGTACTACACGGCTAAGTAGCCAACTATTTGCAAAATTCAATGGCGGACCTCTCTCTGGTTCTCACAGAAAACGCTATATTGTGGGATACTAGCAACCCATCCCAAGAAAATGTAAGCCATGAACAGCATTAATTTATCAAAGCTGTATGTTGATTTTACAAATGGAAATGCGGGTCAATGCATCTTCACGCTTTCACAGTTGCTTGCAATCAGTGCACCTTGACCATTGGATGCGGCGTGTCATTGCTTGTCACGATTGTGGTTAGCGGTTCATCTCAGATCTCCATCGAGGGCCTGTGGCGCAATGGATAACGTGTCTGACTACGGATCAGAAGATTCCAGGTTCGAATCCTGGCAGGCTCGAATCCAATTGGAGTTTTTTTTGTGGTTACACGCATAACAATGAGTAGAAATCATTGTTGCATTATTAGGAAATTATCTTGCCGTCACCACAAAGTTCACGATAGCCTTCTTCCTTTTTTCTATCTTGTCTTGAAATTTGTACCGATTGTTGGGACGACCCATGTCTGCTGGGGGTCTCACCGCACTAGTTCCGCCTGCCTCATCAACTTTCACTGCCGATACATTAAGTTCTAACGTTGCGTATAACGTATTTCATGGATGAATGGAATTTCGGGGAGAGAACTAGAAGAAAAGGCATACAGCTTTGATAAATTCATGCTGTGCATGGCTTACATTTTCTTTGGATGGGTTTCTAGTATCCCATAATATAGCATTTTCTGTGCAAACCGGAGACACGTCCGTGTTGTAGTGACCTCTACGCATGCGCATTAGATGGGATATCCCCAGATAATAATAAATATTCATCTGGGTCATTACTTCGTTGTGGCGACCAAGTAGCGTCTCATGCACACCTTACTGTCGTAGTTTGGAACAACTCAAAGTTGTGAACAACGAAGTAGACAACTACGACGTAGTTACCACCTAACATAGTAGGTTCATATGCACCCCACCACTGGTGACGCCCTCCTGCGTCTCTGTGACAGGCAATTCTCCGCCCTCTCTTGACGGTATTTCACTGACATGGCATCGTTTTTACCACGCGCAACACAGCAATGGATTTCATTCACGGCCGTCGTGTTGGTAACTCAGAACGAGGCGAGCACATCATAACGAATGGCTGCCAGTACTGGACACTGCTGTGGGCTCATGTGCGCGAATGATGCATGTTGCGAAACGGATAGATTTCAATCGTTTCACTCTATTCCAAACGACGAAGGTATACAATAATCTTGGATACAGAAACGTCGTCGCGATGTCGGTCTCAATTTCAAGGCGCGTATGCAAGATATAGCTACACAGCGTACATGTATTCTACGATTCACAAGTTAGTTTTAATGGTAATAATGACCGGGATAATCTTAATTTTTGTCCTTTTTGAGGAAATTCTCTTGGAGGAATTTCTCCCCTGAACGCCGCTGTGCAGCACCCACTGAGTTTTACTCCTGGGCAGGAGAGGCAGTGTCGGTGAGGCACCTTGCCCAAGGAGAGGCAGTGTGGGTGAAGCACCTTGCCCAAGGAGAGGCAATGTGGGTGAAGCACCTTGCCCAAGGAGAGGCAATGTGGGTGAAGCACCTTGCCCAAGGAGAGGCAATGTGGGTGAAGCACCTTGCCCAAGGAGAGGCAGTGTGGGTGAAGCACCTTGCCCAAGGAGAGGCAATGTGGGTGAAGCACCTTGCCCAAGGAGAGGCAATGTGGGTGAAGCACCTTGCCCAAGGAGAGGCAATGTGGGTGAAGCACCTTGCCCAAGGAGAGGCAATGTGGGTGAAGCACCTTGCCCAAGGAGAGGCAATGTGGGTGAAGCACCTTGCCCAAGGAGAGGCAATGTGGGTGAAGCACCTTGCCCAAGGAGAGGCAATGTGGGTGAAGCACCTTGCCCAAGGAGAGGCAATGTGGGTGAAGCACCTTGCCCAAGGAGAGGCAATGTGGGTGAAGCACCTTGCCCAAGGAGAGGCAATGTGGGTGAAGCACCTTGCCCAAGGAGAGGCAATGTGGGTGAAGCACCTTGCCCAAGGAGAGGCAATGTGGGTGAAGCACCTTGCCCAAGGAGAGGCAGTGTGGGTGAAGCACCTTGCCCAAGGATGCGACTCTAGGATCTGTGCAGCTTTGAACACCGCACCCGTTAGCTGCAAGCGACAGCAAACGCTCTACCTGCTCGGCTACAGAGCCAAAGAGCATTCAACGCTTCAATTAAACATGTGGTTCAATTGTCATAGGATTATTTGACGAGTGATGCACACGTACAATGTTTGAATTGTACGTTTCATTTAAACTTAAATGGTTCATATGGAAAGTGCATATTTTTAATGTGTTAAAAAAATCCATAAGCTTGTAATT
>JAWQFJ010002181.1:60000-72500 GCA_034096865.1 Theodoxus fluviatilis | reverse complement strand
GGTGTTCATTAGTTTCCATTTTCTGAGAACAACTTAGGAAATTTTCCGTATAATGTTTATTCAAATTTTCTTTTGTGCGAACTCTAGACGTGATAAATAAACACCTCTACCATCTCGATGTCTTCTCTTCCTTTCACAGCCTGTCCAGATGGAAAGTATGGAGTGGAGTGCATTAAGGACTGCTCCTGCCTGAACTCGGGTGAAGTTTGCCATAAAGTGACCGGTGGCTGCTCCCAGTGTCCTTTCGGGAAGACAGGACTGGACTGCTCCCTGGGTAGGTGGAAGTAGCAGCAGCAGTGGTGGTGATGGTATGATGATCAGCAACAGCAGCAGTAGCAGCAGAGCAGAGGCAGTGGAATTAGTGGCAGTAGTGGTGGAGGTAGTTGTAGTAGAAGTAGTAGCAGTAGTAATTGTAGCAGGAGGAGGAGAAGGAGCTGCAGTAGCAGGAGGAGCAGTATGAAGAAGAGAAGGAGGAGGAACGGAGGGAGCGGGGGGAGGGGGGGGGGGGGGGGGAGCGCGCAGCAACAAAATGAGACCTGAAGGGGGACGAGAATACACTAGGTGGTTTCCAAACCGAAGATTTAGAATCGAGGTTGGGCGGGAAATGTACAACTAGGAGGGAATAGGAACGAAAAGAGTTAGCAAGGGCTGGCGACTTTTCTTCAACTGTGTGAAGATTTGGTGGAGATAATGCAGACCCATTGAAGGTAAGCACAGAGTCAAGAGGAAAGGTAATGCATAGAAGGAAGGTCGGGGTCAAACGTATTGAATGAGTGAAGGGGTTTTGTGGCCGAGTGGTTGGAGCGCTTCACCTGTAATCGCTAGCAACTAGTGGGTGCGGGGTTCGAAGCCGCGCGGATACCAAATGTGTATCTTTGAGCAAGATGCTCCACTTACATTGTTTTTCCCCACCCTAGATAAAACGGGTACGTGTGAGAGCTGAACTGGAAAACTGTGGGAAAATAACTTTTGGGCATTCATCCACAGCTAGGTTGTATGCTCCCCAGAGAGTTGAGATGGTGTTGGAGTGATATTAAGCATAGGCCGGTTACCAGGGGGTAAAATTGTGCACTTTGAGCACCCTTCAATGAATGAAAAGTCGCAATATACAAGACACTTTTACCTTAAAAGCTGCTGGGGGTGGAAAGGGTCGGGTAGTGACGGAGAGAGAAAAAGAGGACAGACATGTGCTTGTGCGAAGTGCTTTGAAAACAAAAACAAAAAAGTGAAAGTAAGTGCCATGACAGGTGACCTCTCTGTACAGACTGTCCGCCACGCACGTTCGGACAACGCTGCGCGGAGCAGTGCAGTGCGCAATGCCGTGACTCCCTCTGCAACGCCACCAACGGTGCTTGCTTCGCCTGCAGTCCTGGCTGGCAGGGAGACAGGTGCACTGAGCGTGAGTACATGGGTGTTTGTCAATGTCATTGGAGAGAGAGAGAGAGAGAGAGTGAGAGAGTGAGAGAGAGAGACAGAGACAGAAAGAGAGAGAGAGAGTGAGAGAGAGAGAGAGTGAGAGATAGAGAGAGAGTGAGAGAGGAGTGAGTGAGTGAGAGAGAGAGAGTGAGAGAGAGAGTGAGAGAGAGAGAGTGAGAGAGAGACAGAGACAGACAGAGAGAGAGAGAGAGAGAGAGAGAGAACAACGAACAACGAACAACTGGTTTATTGTGGGGGCCTCCAGCCCATTACAAATGACAGTAATAGCACAAAGTTTGAAGCAATCTTACCACTTCCCAGGCTACTATTGGCCAACGGTGACAATTGTAGCTTGTAATCCATATCATCAATCATCAGTACATTCTAATTTTCAAAAATGTCTATATAGCTGTTTAACAATGGCATTGCTTCTGATCGTCTCCGAAACGCCTTATACAGATACATCGCAATATTTCTTAAGGCACACACATCGTTATTTGAGAAAATGTTTGTCACAGGTTCTTCAGCATCATGCTGTATACTTGGTAGTATGTGTTTCATGCGTAAATCATAAGTAGCTGGACAGTGGAATAAAAAATTATTTTCGTCTTCTTCATTTTCCATGCATAATGGACAGATATTTATGTAAGGAATTGCACTGTATCTATACTTATGTACGTACAAATCGCTTATTCCCATTCTGAAACTTATCAGAGCATCTCTAAAGACTATTTTATCTACTACATAGAGATATGGCTCTACGAAGTGATTCACCTTAAGTAGTCTATAAAAGGAATATCTGACACTTGACTGTAGCTGATTTCTCCAGTCGTTTTTGAACCATTCAATCATTCTACTTTTCAGTTGTTTTAAGAAGGTCGTTTCGTTTGGAACCATTTGACTGTCCCACTCTCTTTCAAAATTATACTTCAACAGTAACATTTTTATTCCTGTAGCCCAACTAAATCTATCATCCACCGTTTTTAGCATTGACATGTACATTTGGTGAGGATATCTATCATGGTCCATTCTCAAGAGTTTAAGCCAATATTTTATGGATCGTATCTGAGCATTGAACTCTAATGGGTATCGACCAGTGTCACCGTAGATCATCACGTTCGGCGTTCTCGGGGCAACATTAAGGAACCACTTTAGTATAAACATATGAATAGTTTCGATACGTCTACAATCATAGATGCCCCAAATTTCTGATCCATAGAGTAGAATGGGCTGGACCTGTGCGTAAAAAATCTTACACAACACATCTGGTGTAACGACATTGAGCCTTCTCAAGGATCTCTGGATCTGGATTGACGCTGCTTTTGCTCTGGAGGCAAGATCAGACAGTATTGTATTTGTACACAACCCGGTGGACAGGATAACTCAGAGATATTTGGACTGGGTGACAACCTCTAGCTTACGGTCATCAGTCGTCCACTTCTCATGAGCAGCTATGAATCCTTCTTTACGTATGTATTAGTAGTCCTAGTTTATCAGCGGCGTCCTTGAGATTATTAATTTGATTCTGAAGCCCAGGTACCGTGTCAGACAAAAGTACAATGTCATCTACAAAGAGCAACAAGAACAGCTCAGCACCATTAGGTTCTAATTGTACCCCATGTTTACCCTTTCTAATTACTTCACGACTAAGGTGTGAAACCAAGAAGGAAAATAGGAGAGGATACATTTTGCAACACTGTTTCAGTCCCCGGTGGCAATTGAAGGACCCGTATGCCTGACCCTGGCATCTTACACTGCACTTCACTGTTTTGTGTACTACCTTTAGCATCTGAAGCATTTTACCTCTGACCCCAGAACCTTCCAACACTTTCCAAAGCGCTTGCCTGCTTACAGTGTCGAACGCCTTTTGGAAGTCAACAAACAACACATACAGTTTCTTGTTACGGCTGAGGCACCTTTGCAAAACATTATACAGAATAAAAATATTGTCAACAGTCAAATACCCCCTCCTGCACCCAGCTTGCTCTTCCCCAATAAGCTTATTTTCGTCTGCTCATGCCTGTAGTCAAACATTCAGGATGTGCAGAAATGTTTTGTTAAAGATGCTGGTCAAAGAGATACCTCTAAAGTTATTGGGGTCATTTAGGGAACCTTTCTTGTGAATGGGTACTATCAAGGAATGGGAGAGAGAGAGAGAGAGAGAGAGAGAGAGAGAGAGAGAGAGAGAGAGAGAGTCATTCAGACAGACAGACAGACGAGAGGGGGAGGGGGGGGGGGGGGGCTGAATGAGCGGGTAGGACGACGGTAGTGCTGGATACACAACACGTGGAACACCATGCAGTAACAGTGCAGCCTGGAAAAGTTTTCCTCTCATTCTCCCTGGAATTTCAAGGCTATGTGATGGCTATGGACAAATGTTGCTGTCGCAAGCCGGACCAGCTCGTTTTACTGAAAGGTAAAAAGTCTAGGGGAATTCACTATGATCCACTTGTGACACTCTCTCCCACAGTCATTCTATCAAAGACAAACACGAGACAGGAAGACGGTGAGGTCTAGGTCAAATTGTCAAAAGGTTTTAATTACCATGCCAGGGTGATGGATGAATGAATCAACGTTAACGCGAGGGATAAATCAAGCAACAACAACAATACTCATAATCAATCATAATCATATAAGAGAACGAATGGCCCGCCAGCCGATGAAAAGTAACTTATCTGACAGTCCTTCACTCTTGTCTCGGCTGCTGCTCACTGAACGAGCTGCGTGTCAATCGTGGTTCAACCACTCAGACGTCACGAGGGCCCCTCACCCTCGGGAATCTTCGTCGCAGCGGTTCTTGATGCACCAGAGGGAAGAAAAAGGGGGGGGGGGGGGGAGGGGAAAGGGGAAGCAATTGTATTCGATCACAAGCACAACCATACCATTCTCTCAAACGTCGGTATTCGTTCGGTACGGACGGCTTCGTGCGTCACAAGTGCGTCTTCACCAGCTTGGTATCTCCTCTCAATGTGAAGTGCAGGGAGGAAGGATGACGTAATATCTTGGCGCGAAGAAAGACGCCACTTCTGGCGTCTCTTCTCTCACCGTAGAGTCAAAGACTATTATTACATATGATAATCTTTGATAGAATGTAGGGAGGTAGGATGACTTAACATCTTCGCGCGAAGAATGACGCCACTTCTGGCACGGAAGAGTGACGTAATCCTCGGGGCGGCGTTAGGTCTTGATGTTGTTTTCGCCGGTCGCGGGCACTGGATTGCAGGCACATTTATAGTTTCTGCACAGTCATGAGTGAACTTGGTCACTTTCCCAGCCAATCGCCGGACCCAAATATAAGACAAAGCTCCTCCCCTCGTCAAGTCTTCAGTAGCGTCATTCTAGTAAACTAGAGATTTCGCCTACCGGCGAAGTAACTCTAGCACCGTTGACATCACGTGATGGAAGGTTTTCGGCCAATTAATGCAAACGGAGGTCACACGAGAGGCTTGTGGGATAGAGAAAAATAGTATCAGAATGAACTATTTTTGGCGCAAGGCTGTAATGCAAAAGTTCAAGCCTATTGCGCATTCATTGCGAACTGTGCCAGAGTCACTACTGACTCGGGTTTACAGAATGCAGTAGCGTTCTCCCTTCATCCAATGGAAAACACTTTACCCGCAAATACGGGCATAGAACGGTCGATGAATCTACGGCTGGCGGAACCATCATATTTCACTATCATCTACGGCCAGCGGAGCCATAATAAGTAAATAACTTATTCCAAAGGGGGAAGGGGGTGATCTCGCCACAGTTGCATAGTCTGACAAATCAGTTCCGAACAGGAAGAGACTGATGAGGTCAATTCACAATTGATGTCTCTTTCAGAATGCCGCAATGGAACATTCGGGGACGGCTGCTCGGGAACATGCAGCCCCAACTGCAATGGCGGCTGTCAGCACGTGACAGGAACTTGCCTCAATGGCTGTCGGACAGGCTGGATGGGCGCCCAGTGTATGGAGAGTGAGTTCCCCTTTATTAGGGAGTCGGGATTCCAGGCTTGCATACTTAAACTGCTGTCGTTGAAATGAAGGATTGTTTGGGTCACTTAATCAAAGATTCCGTCATCTAACACTGGGCTTGGTTTTGTTCGAGATTTTTCAACAATCCGGAACTCCCTTTCTAATTATGTCATAGTCGATCTCGAATCTTTTATCAAAAGTCAACTTTGTGAGTAGATGTAAGTGGCTTTAACGAGCTATGTAGTGTAATCAAGTCTTGATACCCTTGCCCGCCCGACCACATTACACTTTCTGATGATCATAGTACCACCGCCAGGCAATGTTCCTCAATGACAGCCCCAAAAAGCGATCCCTTCTTGAGATAAAGCGGGTTTGAGTCGAACTACCTCTTCCTTCCTTGTATTGCAGAGTGTGGCCAAGGCAAGTTTGGCCAGAACTGCGTCACGGATTGTCCCAGTAACTGTGACGGGGGCAATTGTCATCACGTGACGGGACTATGCTCCCAAGGGTGCAGCGCGGGCTGGATGGGGGAGCGCTGTTTGCAAGGTGGGTGCATGGACTACGCATGTGGCTCTGTCTTCAGTTATGCCTACTTGCAAATCATAACCATGCATAGACTACTTGTGTTCAAGGTGGGTGCATGGAATATGCATGTAGCTTCGCCTACAGTCATACTTGCATGCAAATCATAACCATGAATAGACTTCTTGTGTTCAAGGTGGGTGCATGGAATATGTATGTAGCCTCGCCTACAGTCATACTTGCATGCAAATCATAACCGTGCATGGAGCGCTGTATGCAGAGAAAGTGTATAGACTACACAAGTAATCACTTGTTTATGAGTCTATGTAGTACTCAAACGTGGAGTGCTCTGTGTAACTATTCAGTCACACGACATCTCTTTCAGGCCCCGCTCGAGGCATTTTTATGTCTTGCCTAGACTTAGCGGACTCTTGTTCGAATGAGTCGCGAAAGTGCTTATTGTGGTCACATGAACGAGTTAATTACTCTCATTTGCAGAAGTCGAGAAAGCGTTTTTATATGATAAATTCGGTCACGTGACATCTATTTAAAGCCCCGCCCGCGGCATTGTTATCCCTGCGTTCCGTTGCACTCTGCTTCATCTCTGCTACAATGTAGCAACCTCGAGAGTTTTGATTGGTTGGTTTTATTTAATAACTTTTAAAGCACATATCATCAAAGGTATATAGGGTTTTGGAGGCCCTCTTTGAATACACGAATCCCCTAAATTATTTAACACTCAAATGTATCCCTCTTGATCGAAGAAACGACTTAATAAAAACATGAGGGTAAAAAATCATTCATACACAATCTTTGTTGACGTTTCACCCAGTGGCAGAGGTCAACTTCCTGTCAAGGTCGCGCAGCAGCTAGAGCATCTTAGAAGGCGCTCTAACTGCTTCACACTAGAGTGCTCCACTTGTTGTGCCTGCAACTATTAAATTACAGAACCCGTAACCGCATTTGATTGGCTCACACTAAACAGAGCTAATTGGCAGTCACTCCACGGACTTGAACGGTAAACATGCTTGGAATCATGGAGTTTACATACCATGGAAGTGGAAAACGTGCCGACTGCTTTAAAATTTCGATGAAATGAATGTTTTCGTGTTCTCATCACCGTGGCAGAGTGGATTGTATGCCTTGGTTTGATATCTGTACTAAACGTCGGCATTTATAACTATGCGTGTAACTACGTAGCAGACGACACCCATTTTGGGATTCCCTTGACCTTCCTCTATGACTGGTGATGTTATCTCCCTTTTCTTATTAATGGATTTTCTACCCTAATGCTTTTATGAAGTTGACTATTCGATCAAGAGGGATATAATTGAATGTGAAATCACTTTGGGGATTAATGTACCCAAAGAGGGCCTCCAAAACCCTCTATTTTTAATGGTAACGTGCTTTTTAAGTAGTTAAAGAAACCGACCAATCGAAACTCCCGAGCCTGCTATATCGTAGCAGATATGAAGCAGAGTGCAACGGAACGCAGGGTATGTCTGGCCGAGACTTGAACATAATTTTGAGCCGTGTGTGTGGATACCTCTAATCTAATTTTACGTCTTGGCGGGCACTTGTTCGAGGGAGACGCGAGACTTGAACATAATTTTGAGCCGTGTGTGTGGATACCTCTAATCTAATTTTACGTCTTGGCGGGCACTTGTTCGAGGGAGACGCGAAAGTCTTTGTTGTGGTCAACGTGACCGAGTTCAACAAGTGTCCGTGTACCGAATCACTTAGTCACTCACATTTCGATATGAACGATGTAGCGATTTAAACGAACTGTTGATATATTCTTCCTAGAGCTTTGATAAATTAATACTGCCAGTTGGTTACGGTTTCTTGGTATGTCAGTGTTTCTTAAAATTAGCATTTTGAATGCGAACTGGAGGGGGAATGGCGGATTTTGTTTACATGTGTGACCGAGACAGCGCATAAAAATGCCACGCGCGGCGCCTGAAATAGATGTGATTCTACCGAATTGTCTCGACACTGTGTGCTCAGGATTAGTGTCCTCTAATTAAGCACACGCTTTTGGTGGATGCATGGAATGCACGTGCAGCTTTGGCTTCGGTAATACATACTGTACACATAGGCCCTACATCGTGCATGTGCAGTGTGGACTGTGTGCTGGAGGGGTGCATGATATGCATCTGTATCTCTGCCTTGATTTATATGCAGAACACTCAAAACACAGTGGGTGCGTGGCATGTTCGCTTAACTTTGTCATCTTTTACACACACAAACTCACACAAACACAAACACACACACATACACATACACACACACAAATGCACACACACACACGAAGACACACAAACACACACTCTGACACACAGACACACAAACACACACACACACACACACACACACAAATACACACATAAATACACACACGCAAACAAACACAAACACACACACACACACACAAGCACACACACAAGCGCGCGCACACACACACACACACACATACACACACACACACATGCTCCAGGGCGTCACAGCCGTGGCCTGAAGACAGCATTCCTTCACAGAATGTCCCGAAGGGATGTACGGGAAGAACTGCGCAACGAACTGCAGCTCAAACTGCGCAGGCGCGGACAAGGCGTGCGACAGGACAGATGGACGTTGTCTGGGAGGTTGTCTGGAGAGCTACGGGGGTCCGCAGTGTCTGGATGGTGAGTGGTCTTCCTTCCGCGCATCCACGCCTGCAACATCCTGTGCATTCAGCACCACTGAGTCTACTAATAGTCTTGGTATTTAAAATGCATCCTGTGTTAGCTGGAGTCGTGACGCTACTGCACAGTCAAGATGCAATTAATGACGTGTCGGTTCATACAAAATGTAAAGGTCTTCCTTTGGGCGTTATCTGGGAGATCCCCGGTTCGGTCCCCGCCCGAGGTCCTGACACTTTTTCTGTCCGTCCTTTGCGGGGTGTTGGTTCCATATTAAGCACGCGTCAATTCATATTATTTTGAATGGTTTTCTAGTATCGTCTCATAGTATTGTAAAGTATTCTGCATTAACTTCTGGTTACCAACAAAAAATAGCCGCTGTAGAAGAGACGCTTATTGGGCATATTACGAAGTTTTTTGGATGACGGAGGGACTGTCAATATATATTGAGCAATTTGCTGTTAGTCACCTTTGCTGTCTGTCTGGGTTGAGTTTTGTAAACTGAATTTGCACATGCCAACAAGTCCAGCCTCCAAAGCCAGTAGGGACAAACCGACAGTGCTTCTCTTCCTCGCAGCCGTTGCAGCGTCCTCCAGCATCGTTGCCGTCGCCGCCGGCTCAGCAGGAGGAGCCGTCGTCGTCATTATCATCGTCATCGTTACTGTCCTGCTTCTTCTGAGGTATAGACTGGACTTTGTTGCGTACTTTTGATGTCACTTTAAACATCGTTAGTGTCACACAAACACAACCGAATCGCGTCTCAGGTACTACCTATCAACATCCCTATCCATATAATCCACACTCCCACCACACTACCCTCACAGCCTGTGCGACAAACGTGAACACCATTACCACCTTAGATTCTCCTAGTCCGCGGCTTCCATTGTTATCGCTTATGTCCATATTCCTCTACAACCATCACCAAGAACCCTACTACCAATACATTCAAGCACTGCAACTAATAATAATAATAATAATACGATAACTTATAAAGCGCACATATCTCACCACTTAGGCGACTCAAGGCGCTCACACACACATTTACACCCATAAACAAAAGAAAACGATACACACCCTAATACAAAACATATTAAAGGTGCCAACATGCACACAACAATCACACATAACATATGTAATAATTACAATAAATACCAGCATACATGGCTATTACTCATGCTCTGGCACCAGGTTTGCACTGCATCAGTGTGATGGATGGTATGGTGGAATTTTCTCCGTCTTGGGAAAAAGGAAGGTTTTTAGGCTTGATTTAAAAGAAGCTAAGGTCGGTTTCTGACGAAGGATGAGAGGTAGTGTGTTCCATTGGGTGGGCGCTTGGAATGTGAAGAAGCGTCCGCCTACGCTTGTGAGTCTTTGTGGAGGGATGTCGAGTCTGAGAGTGTCTAGAGAAGAGCGGAGTGATTGGACAGGTCTACAGAGTTTGAGAGAGGTAGACAGATAAGAAGGAGCAAGATTGTTTAGGCATTTGTATGTGAGCGTGTTGAGCTTGTATTTGATTCTGTCTGAAACAGGTAGCCAATGGAGGTCCAGTAGCATGGGGGTGATGCGGTCTTTCTTTTTCTTCTTTAGTATAAGGCGTGCAGAGGAGTTTTGAATGCGCTGTAAACGCGAGATAGAACAAGAGGGGAGTCCAGCAAAAAGAGAATTGCAGTAGTCGAGACGAGACAGAATAGTAGAAGTGACAAGTTTGGTTGCGGCGTCTTTGGTGAGGTACTTGCGGATGGTGGCAATGCGGCGGAGTTGAAAATAACAGGTGCTTGAGACTGAAGATATGTGTTTTTTCATTGAGAGGGTGTTGTCTAGGGTGACACCAAGATTCTTGACAGAAGAAGACAGGGGAATATATGAATCAGAGAGTTCAAGAGAAGTAGAGGTGGCTTTGAAGAGCTTGGAATTGGTGCCTATCAGAATGGCTTCAGTCTTGCTGCCGTTAAGTTGAAGCTTGTTTTCAGTCATCCAGTTCTGTACGTCGGTGATAGTGTCAGAGAGAGCAGCTAGGAGAGAGTCAGATTGATTAGGAGAAGAGTTGTTGTGGAGCTGAGAGTCATCGGCAAAAGAGTGGTGGAGAACATTGTGTCGGTCAACGATATGGTCAAGGGGTTGAGTGTAGAGGGTGAACAAAACAGGCCCAAGTACAGACCCTTGAGGGACTCCACACTCGAGCCTGATGGGGCTGAATTCAGGTTGTCAATGGAAACAGCCTGGTAGCGGTTAGTGAGATAGGAAGAGAACCAAGAGAGGACAGTGCAATGGATGCCAAAAGTATGTTGAGGACGTTGAAGAAGAATGTTGTGGTCAACCGTATCAAGTGCAGCCGATAGATCCAGGAGGGCAAGGGCAGAGATTTGACCTTTGTCAGCGGCCAGGAGAAGGTCATTTGTGATCTTTAGAAGGGCAGTTTCGGTGGAGTGGTTGGGTCGATAGGCTGATTGAAGAGGAGAGAGAAGATTGTGATACAGGAGGTGAAAGCTGAGTTGGTTGAAGACTATTCTTTCAAGAAGTTTGGAGATAGAGGATAGGTTTGAGACAGTTCGGAAATTGCCTAGGACGTTGGGATCGAGTGATGGTTTCTTCAGAAGTGGTTTGACAATGGCGGTCTTGAATGAGTCTGGGACAGTGCCTGATTGCAGAGAGTTGTTGATGATTTCAAGGATAGAAGGAAGAAGTTCGAGTAGACAGTCAGAGTAGAGTTGAGCTGGAAGAGGGTCAAGGTCACATGTTTTTAGAGTGATATCTTTGATGACTGTTTGCAGTTCCGAGAGAGTGCGAGGCTTGAAGTGTGTGAGAGGAGTGCCATTGAAAGCAGGAGGAGTGTCAGAGCTATGGTAGGGTATGTTGTCAAGTTTGTCGCGGATGGCTTTGATCTTATTGTGGAAGTATTATGAGAAGGCTTGTGGAAGTTTGGAGGGGTCAATGTTGTTGGGTAAGGGAGAGGCGGACGAGCAACCAAGCAGGTTGTCCATGGTGGAGAATAACGCTTTTGTGGAGGTGGATTCACAAATTTTGGTGCTGTAGTATGATTTCTTGGCGCCTGCAATAATTGTCTGAACTTGTTCCTTGTGCTTGTTGTATATTTGTCTGTCAACTTCTAATTTGGAGGTTCGCCACTTCATCTCTGCTCGACGACGAGCTTGTTTAGCGGTCTTTACGGCCGATGTCGTCCAAGGTGCAAAAGTCCTATCTACAATTATTTTTTCCTTTGCGGGTGCATGTTCATCGAGAAGTGAACGAAGAGTGGAGTCAAAGTGTGCTACAGGATCTGAGGATGTCGGACGATCCAGCAGTCGGCGGGCTGCTTCAGCACGAAAAGTGTCTGTGTTGACGTCTTTGAGGTTACGACGGACTACATGTACTATAACCTGCTCCCTTCATATCGCAGTTTGTATTTTATTGAATTCACAACCCGGCAGTTAGATTTACACCATTATAAAAGCAAAAATAATATTTCAAAGTGAGTTGTCGTTTTGATTGATTCCAAAGGGCTTTGGCCTTCGTTTTTGGTTATGAAACTTCAGATGCCAAGAATCGCTCCAGCAGAAGATTTATGGATAGTGGCATTTTTAAGACGTGTGGAACTTGATGGCTGGTTACTATGTGCTGTAGAAGATGCGTGGACAGTGGCACAGGGAATACGTCTGTACCTTTCCGCCTCTGTGTACAGGAGACGTAGGTCTAAAATGACCGCCGAAGACCAAGAGCGGATGACCTCCAGGAAGTCTAATGGCCAGGGTGCCCATTACCAGAACGCCAACGCTGCACTGGTAGCCGACACTGCCCCCAAACGTAACTCGGGTGAGTGCTAGCATGTATGCTTTTGCTAGGTGCATCTATTTATCAAATTTGTGTTTTTGACAGACTTCCTCCTCCTGCTCCTGCTCCTGGTCCTCCTCCTGCTCCTTCTGCTCCT
>JAWQFJ010002181.1:47500-57500 GCA_034096865.1 Theodoxus fluviatilis | reverse complement strand
TGCCTATTAATAGTGTCTTCTGAAACATCCCTCACCTGTTGTCATAAAAAATTTTACCACTGTGGTTCAGTGTCCAAGGGATTGTGAGTGAAGTAGTTTGAACTCTATCAGATACAAAAGCTTCTTTCCGTCCGTCCGTCCCTCCTCCCCCCTCTCTTTCTCTCTCAATCTCTCTCTCTCTCCATCTCTCTCTCCATCTTTCTCTCTCTTTCTCTCTTTCTCTCCTTCTCTCTCTCTCTCTCTCTCTCTCTCTTTCTCTCTCCCTCCCTTCCTCCCTCCCTCTCTTTCTCTCTCTCTCTCTCTCTCTCTCTCTCTCTCTCTCTGACTATTGTTGTTGTTGGTGTGGTGGTATATGTCTGTTTGTCTGTCTCTGTGTCTCTGTGTCGCTGTCTCTGTCTCTGTCTCTCTGTCTCTCTCTCTCTCTCTCACTCTGTCTCTCTCTCTTTCTCTCTCTCTCTCTCTCTCTCTCTCTCTCTCTCTCTCTCTCTTTCTCTGTCGCTCAAACCAACACTGTTGCCTTGATCATCTTGTATGTGTTTGCGGAGACGCATAGGTAAGAAGACGTGTAGACACATGAAAGGCAAAATTTCTTTTGATCAGCGGAATGAAAAGGGAAAAAATGGTTCCGAGATATAGAGAGAATAAGAAGAACACGCATTTCTATGTGTTTCGTGTAAGACCGGAATGAGATTAGCAGGAATTTTTCAAAAATTAGATCAGGTGACAGTTGTGCTATTTACATTAAGCTTGAGTCATTGTTTTCTGTAAATGATATTTGCCCAGTCTTAGTCGCCGTGTCTGTGAAAATGATACGTGTTGGCGTTCTAGGACATTCAGCGATTCGCTGTGAAAGACGCATTTCTTGTCCTCTGTTCTGCATCTGATGTTTCAACGCTTTAATTGCTGCAGAATTTACCGAGTGGACTTACGGCCCCCTATACCGCTGCCCTCAACCTGGAGAACAAAAAGAAGAACCGCTACAAGAACATCTGTGCATGTAAGCTTGCCGTTGATCACTCATACGGTGCAGATCATTGAGTGCAGTTGAGAACCCAAGGCAGTAGAGTACGAAGGAACGAACGAACGAATGGTTTATTTTTGTTAGGCCACAGGCCCATCACAACACAATTACACATAATATGCCTCTTCGGCCATAGCAATAGAAACAGCTTTTCTTCTCTTCTCTTGAATGCATAATATAAATACGTTGCAACCACTCGTACTGCCTTAGGCTCCTCCAGCGACAGGAGTACCTTAACATCAAAGGCATATGTATTCGTCATCAACCTGCGTATATACATTCGTCTGAGATCTTCATAGGCAGGACATTCAAGTAACAAATGCTGTTCGTTTTCGTCTGTTTCATAGCAAGCTGGACATAAGTAAGCATTATCAGCTCGCTCCGTAGCAAAGCTGTATTTATGCGTGAACAGATCGCTGAATCCCATCCTAAAAAGAACATAAACATCTCGAAAAACTTTTTTAATCTAATATATACAAATATTTCTCTCTATTCAATTCTGTCTTAAAGGATCTGTACAGTTCATATCTACCACTCGCTGATATTGAAACTCCATACATTCGTGTATTCAGTGATAAGGCGCTTTCTGAACTCGAGCAAGAACTCTGACTCATTCCGCACATTCTGATTACGCCATACATCAGCAAAATCATATCTATACAAT
The DNA here is from genome assembly GCA_034096865.1 of Theodoxus fluviatilis. Taxonomy (NCBI): domain Eukaryota; kingdom Metazoa; phylum Mollusca; class Gastropoda; order Cycloneritida; family Neritidae; genus Theodoxus; species Theodoxus fluviatilis. Next base: position 55,815 of record JAWQFJ010002181.1, on the reverse strand, counting down.
ACTTCTTTTATTTTGTCAACCCAGTTTCCATTATTTCCCGAGATGAGCATCATCTTGTAAACTTTGTTATTGTTAGGGTATCTAGTTGCCTCCATCCTAAGTACACGCAGCCAGTACTTAATAGCCCGTAAAGATGCTTTGATATACAGTGGGTATCTTCCGATTTCACCATACGTCATCAAGTTAGGAGCTTGTAACGGAACATTGAGAAATCTTTTCATAGCTTGTAGGTGTACAGATTCTATTTCCGAACAGTTGTACAGTCCCCACAGTTCTGATGTATACAAAAGTACCGGCTGTATCTGGGTAGTGAACATTTTGAAATACACATCTGGTGACACATTTCCTAATTTTTGTAGACACTTAGTTGAATCATACCAGCTTTTGCTCTAAGTACAAGATCAGACTGTAAAATACTAAAGGACAGTCTCGAAGTGAACAGTGCTCCAAGAAACCTGTACTCATTCACAATCTCAATTCTTTCCTTACCCAGACAGTAGAGTAGGGGATGGAAGATGGGACTGAGGGGGTGGGGGGTAGGGGGTGGAAGGGGTGTCTTTGAACTTCAATACTCAAGAGACTGGATGATTTGTGTTGTCCAGTTATTGTCGTCAGTCACCCCTTGCAAAGCTCACGTGATCAATATTCTTTGCTGCAGCATATTTTCAGTTGTCCACATTCTCCACGTGCGTGCGTACGTGTCTCTCTCTGTCGGTGCATGTGACTGCCTGTTCGTGTATGTGTGCCTTCGTACCGGCCTTCACGTTCGTGAGTCTTGTGAAAAAGTGCGGGGATGCAAGTGAGTGAGTGAGTGTGTGTGTGTGTGTGTGTGTGTATGTGTGTGTGTGTGTGTATGTGTGTGTGTATGTGTGTGTATGGGAGTGTGTATGTGTGTGTGTCTATGAGTGTGTGAGAGTGCGTGTTTGTGTGTGTATGTGTGTGAGTGCGTGTGTGTGTGTGTGTTTGTGTGCGCGTGTGTGTGTGTGTGTTTTTGTGTGTGTGTTCGTGTGTGTGTATTTGTGTATATGTGTGTATGTGTGTGTGTGCGTGCGTGCGTGTGTGTGTGTGTGTGCGTGCGTGCGTGCGTGCATGTGTGTTTGAGATATGTTTTCTCTGCCTGCAGACGACCACTCGAGAGTGAAGCTGACTGAGATAGAGGGAGATCCAGACAGTTCCTACATCAATGCCTGCTTCATGGACGTGAGTTGCCGCCTTCCAAACATTTGTCTGCACCGTCCATGATTGTTGTGATGTTACCTTTTTACTTCAGGAAGACGGGTGGACAATAATAGCGATGATAATGATGGTGGAAGTGGTGGTGTGGTGGTGGTGGCGGCGGCGGCGGCAGAGGTGGTGGTGGAGAGGGTGGCAGCCGTTCTGAAAGCGGTAGTGGTGGTGGTGGTGGTGGGTGGTGGTAATAGTTGAGACGGCGATAGAGATGGAGGCGGCAGTGGAGATGGTAGTGGTGGTGCTGGTAGCGGTGGTGATGGTGGTGATGGTGGTGGTGGTGGGGGGTGGTGGTGGTGAATGAAATTATGATGTCGAGGAGGAGGAGGAGGAGGAAGGAGGAGGAGGAGGAGGAGGAGGAGGAGGGAGGAGGAGGGAGGAAGAAAGGAGGGGGAGGAGGAGGGGGATGTGGGAGGGGGAGGTGGGAGGAGGAGGAGGATGAGGAGGAGGAGGTAGGAGGACATGGGAGGAGGAGGAGAGAGGAGAGAGGAGAGAGGAGAGAGGAGGAGGAGGAGGAGGAGGAGGAGGAGGAGGAGGAGGAGGAGGAGGAGGAGGAGGAGGAGGAGGAGATAATAATCAAAACTCCAACAACGAGCCGGCTGAAGATGACGAAATAAATATATCATTCCTGCGTTTGTTTCATTATTGACCGTGTGAATGTATTTACATTCATGAGTCAAAATATTTAATGTAAGTACAGTAATGTTAATGTATCAGTTAGAAATATCATTGATGCGGCGTGTGACTTGTTTCTTACAGAACTTTTCAAAGCCAAATACGTTCATAGCATCTCAAGGTGAGCATTGTGGTGGGTGGGCAAGCACGCAAGTGAGTACACAGATGCATGCATCAGTGCAGAATTGAGCCAGCGATGGATGGATGGATGGATGGATGGATGGATGGATGGATGGATGGATGGATGGATGGATGGATGGATGGATGGATGGATGGATGGATGGATGGATGGATGGATGGATGGATGGATGGATGGATGGATAGATGGATGGAGAGAAGGTGGATGGATTTATGGAGTTTTACGGCATATCAGCCTTTGTATATTATTTAAGGCCATTAATCACGAACAAATATTAAAGGAAATTGGGCAAGGCGAGTGTGAGTGTGTGGGATCTGGAATGAAGACTGAATTAGCGAGAAAAAAACTATGAGATTGGATAAAAACTGTTGGTTGATTGGAAAAAATTAAAAAGTAACTCTGGTAAGAGAAGAGACTGTCACACACAGTCACTCGCGCCAGTTTAATGTGCGCGCAATATAGACGGTTATCTCACCATTCTTGTGTACATTGCAGGGCCCAATGAAGTCATTTTGGAAGACTTCCTGCGCATGCTGTGGGAGTATGACGTCAGAAAAGTGGTCATGCTGACCAACCTGGTGGAGGAAGGCAAGGTAGGCATGCTTGACAGTGGAACTGCTGTACCCAATAAATTGCTGACAGAAAGAAGATTCACAAGTTTTTGAACAACTAATCAAATAATATCCAAAATACTATTTTGTAAAGTACCACCACGATGTTTTATATAACGAGTAAACTGTAACCTTTTTAAAGTGATTATTATACAAACAAATTATCTTCTCTTGTAATTGTCTCCTAATGATCCTCTCTGCGCTCATCTCTCCGCTACAGCAAAAGTGCCACCAGTACTGGCCAAGCAGAGGAGAGGAGAGTTTTGGCTGCATGCAGGTCAAGCTGCTTTCCTCCACTGCCTATGCAGACTACACTGTTCGAGCGCTGGAGCTGTCTAAGGTGGGTGGATAAAACGTACATGTATGTGGATCCCCTCTCGTCACAGAGCACGGATGAGGAACACGCGCGCGCGCGCACACACACACACACACACACACGCACGCACAAGCACACACAAACACACATACTTAGACACACACGCGCGCGCGCAGGCGCGCACGCATGCATACGCACCATTTTCTGGATTCAGAAAATTGCTATGATTGTGTTTCTTACAGAAACTTGATGGGTTTGTTTTCGTGCCTTTGACAAACTATGCAGGTAATGCATTGAAACATCAAACTGTCGCTTTTGCAGCAAGAGGTCTTAAGGTGCACGTTTACTTATTTGATCAAGTTGGAGCATTGTCGACGGAACAATTTGCATTTAAGAACCTTTTTATTCAAAGCTATGATCACAACAACAACTTTTCATTAGTCCACAATCAACGAAGCGAAATTGTCGAGCACAACTCTTAAAGGAACAATAGCAAAACAACAACAACAAACACAGAGGAGAGAGAGAGAGAGACAAATTGACAAATTGAAATTTTATTTGATAGGCCAGAGGCCCTTTCAAAGGAGAGTGACATTTTCCATTGACAGTGCTTCTTCTCTTCGTCTTAATATGCTTCGCAACAGTGAGGCTACGCCTTTTATTATAAATGCATCTGTTGATGACACTAAACAAGCAAAAGTGTGTCTATCTGGGGGATTGGTGTGATTTCCTAAATATTTTTTTCTCAAATCTTCATACACTGGACATTGCAACAGCACGTGTATTTCATCCTCTTCCTCTTCTCCACAGCATGGACATGTACAGTCACGAATCTCATTGAATCTGTTCCTGTGAGTATAGATAGTACTGCATCCAAGTCTAAACTGAATATATATATTTCGGAAGTGTTTCAGATCACATATCCTAAGGTAAGGTTCCAAATATACATCAGTCTTAAACATTCTGTAGGTTAGAGAGAGAGAGAGAGAGAGAGAGAGACAGACAGACAGACACACAGACACACGCACACACAGACAGACAGACAGACACACACACACACACACATACACACATAGACACTTCGAAGAGAGAGAGAGAGAGAGAGAGAGAGAGACAGACAGACAGACAGACAGACAGACAGACAGACAGACAGACAGACAGACAGACAGACAGACAGGAAGGGAGGGAGGGAGGGAGAGAGGGAGGGAGGGAGGGAGGGGTGTGTGTGTGTGTTTTAGATCTCAACAAAATCCTTCTTCCTACAGAAAGGAGAGTCGGGACGGAAGCGAGCGAAGCAGTTCCACTACACCACGTGGCCAGACAAGGACGTGCCCGACTCCCCGTGGCCCTTGCTGGACTTCAGGGAGAAAGTCATGGACGGCGTCTACTCGGACAATGCCCCCGTGGTGGTGCACTGCAGGTAGCGTTTGTAGCCTGACTCCTTGCTCTGGCTGTGCTTGGGTCTTCCTTAGGGGGGATTTCAATCTGGGTGGGTGGGTGGTGGTGTAGGTGGAAGGGGCTGTGGTGCGAAGTCGATGGATGCGTATATGTGGGTAAGTGGATGTGTGTTTTGGGGTGGATGTGTGTGGGCGTATGTGCATTTGTGATTGCATGTATGTTTGTGTGTCTGGTGGGAATGTGTATGTGCGTGCATGTGTTTATGTGGGTACATGTGTATGCGCGTTGCTTTTCATTTCATAGTGGTTTACAGAGTGTTGAGGCTGTATTGATGGATTTTGCTTTGTTTTACTCTCAATTGCTCGCCACTGAAAAACGAAACAAGAGGAAAACGTTCAGGAGAGAGAGAGAGAGAGAGAGAGAGAGAGAGAGAGAGAGAGAGAGAGAGAGAGAGAGAGAGAGAGACAGACAGACAGACAGACAGACAGAGAGAGAGAGAGAGAGAGAGAGAGACAGACAGACAGAGAGAGAGAGAGAGAGAGAGAGAGAGAGAGAGAGAGAGAGAGAGAGAGAGAGAGAGAGAGAGAGAGAGAGAGCGAGAGAGAGAGAGAGAGAGAGAGAGAGAGAGAGAGAGAGACAGAGAGAGACAGAGAGAGACAGAGAGAGAGACAGAGAGAGAGACAGAGAGAGAGAGACAGACAGAGACAGAGAGACAGAGAGAGAGGAATAGGATATTTTTATGGCCGAGGTGTAGTAACTACGATCGGTAGGCAGACCCTTGCTTCTTAGTTATTTTTAGTCCCTCCTATTATCAGGCATTTGTGTTTTCTGGAAACCCTGCACCTTGTAATTTAGAGACTTAGTGGCCTTGTCACAGGAACTACAGTGCCCATGCATCACAGCCTGCCTCTAGTAGGACACAGCTGAGGGGAATGCTTGATGCAGTCTGTGCCCGAGACACCCTTCATCCTGTTACAAGGGGAGACAAATGCCGTTCCTTAATACCGTCGTTTGTATACATTACATTGGTGTAGGATTAGGTTGAGAAATAGGTGGTCCTGCTGGGAAAGCATAGTATAACGTATCAATAACTAGTTCTCTGTGCGTGTGCGAGTGGAGAAATTTTTTTGTTTTTCCCCCACGTTATCTTATAGTGGTAAAGTAACAAATCATTGTTCATGTCAACGTACTTTATGCACGCAAAGTTGGCTTTTGGCATGTAGGGCAGCAACAGAGGATTGCCACTCCTGCCGAGAAAGCATGTCCGCGGATCGACTTTTATCGTTGCGGCTTCGCTACAGGCAGCTACAGCCTTCACGTCGAAAGCGAGTGTTGGCATTAATTTATCAAAGCTGTAAGTTGAATGCATGAATAGTTCGTGGAAGATGGTACATTTTACAATTCGCAATGCAGGTCAAACGCATTCACCTACACGCCGAGAAAGCATGTCCGCGGATCGACTTTTATCGTTGCTTGCGGCTTCGCTACAGGCAGCTACAGCCTTCACGTCGAAAGCGAGTGTTGGCATTAATTTATCAAAGCTGTATGTTGAATGCATGAATAGTTCGTGGAAGATGGTACATTTTACAATTCGCAATGCAGGTCACACACATTCATCTGCACGCCGAAAGCATCTGTCTGCGGATCGAATTTTATCGTTGCGTCTTCGCATTGATTGAGCTGCAGCCTACACGGAGCGTCCGTTGTCATAGTCTCATGAAAGGGACGTAACTAAATTCTGACTTTGCTTCGCGTAAATGAACACCGCTGAGTTCGCAGTGTGGGTGTAATCGTTGCGTGTGGCTGTCAACCCGCTTTTTACACGCACGGTCAGCCGGATCGGGAGCAAAACCAGCTTGAAAAACGTTACGTGTGTAGGCGCCTTTAGGAGTAAGTATCTTCGCCGTTTGGCTGTTGAAGAGTGTAAAGCTCGAGGACTTTTAATGGTGCGAGGATTAGAAGTACATTATCGGCGTACCAGGCCAAGTAAGATGGATAAAAGTTCTACCACGGTGATGTCAATGAACTGCTTTCTAATATCTTCAGAGTCACCATCTCACTAGAAACTAAAATCTTCAGAGAGTCACCATCTCACTATAAACTAATTTCCGTTTCCCGATGAGGGGGAGAATGGATTTTATTGTGCAGAGGATTTGCAATGACGAACAAACTGGAAGGTTTCTTTTCATTCTCTTTTGCACACAAGACACGAAAAGAAAAACCAGTTGATCAAGACAAAAGTTTTATTTGTAGACAAACTCAAAGTGGAAAAACTTCTCCTCGCCAACTCTTTTGTAAGTTACATACATACTATAGAAAACCACCACTACAGCACCAATCAATGCTGGTTGCACAGCAGACGCAGGGGTCAGTGGAGAAGGAGACAGCTAATACTGGACAAGGGGATCAACGAGAAAGGGGATGGGGGTGGGGTGGGGCGGGGTGGAGGGGTGTCAACGGCAGGAGCAGCTGGTGTCGCACTTGCAGGAGGCAGGTCCAGTGCAATCCTTGCCGCATGCACACGACCCTGTAAAGACAGGCTGCAGTCAGGAGCGATCGATTTCACCACATGAATGGATGAGTGGAGGGATGGATGACGGATGGGATGGAGTTTACGGGCCTATCAGTCCTTAAGGCCTAATGAGGTCTCAACTGTTATGTTTTATTATGAAAACAAGTCAGTGAGGAGTGAAGTAAATATGAATAAGAGCAGAGTAAATTTGGATATGTATCAGGCACAGTTGAATATTCATTTTCCTAATGAAGACCTCGGGCATATTGGTACATGCTTGTCAGCTTAGCAAACTTAAGGCAGAATCGAACACGCGACTTGCCAACAGAAGGGTTTCCATTACTGAGCCGCCAATGACAATGTCGACTAGTGAAAAACACTGGTTAACCTCTAATACACCCATCAGTTTCGTGAAAGATTGAGTCGCTAGAATTGATCGCTGCTCCATTTTAAAATGACTTTAAAAGTATATGTAAAGCATATGACAGGGTCATCCAAACCGCTGGTATGTCAAAATTAGTTTACAATTGCACCTCAGCTCAAAACATCTGAAAGCACTGCAAACTATGGACCATTCGAAAAACGAGAGATGGCCATCAAAAGCTCATAGTGCGATAACTATCTCTTCATCGAGTACTATTGCTGGTCATCGCGTTTGGTATAAGATTTGAAAAGATGATAACGCAAATGCAAAAATACATGTACAAACTCAGGCATTCTAAGGGGTGGTAACTCACGCCTTACCTGTGCATTTGCAAGCAGCCTTCTTGCAGCTCGTGCAGGGACAGTCAGTCCCACATTTGCAGTTGGTGCCGCATGAGCAGGGGTCACACTTGCACTCGGTGGTGCAGCTGGTTCCCTCTGTTGAAAGAAGATTATATCAGTTTTAATAAATATGCTCATGAAATATACAAACAAGCAAATGATAAAATGGACTGTGGGGATTGTGCGTTCCCGATTGTAGTTACTTTTCAGCAAAACGATATATACATAACCATTTCAAAAATGCATAGAAGCGTTTTATATTATGAGCAGTGTCGTTAAAAATCCTAATTATTATTCGCTTTTTGTCTTTTCGTGGTTCTAGGCAAGTAGCATTTACATTAGTTTCAACGTCTGAGGAGCAACATTCCAATGGACACGAGTGATCCCTTCCTCCAATAAGCATCACTACGAGGAAGTTTCACATTAGTGTCGTGTTGAGATATTTTCACTGCAGCATTGTCCCTTATTGTGTCAAAAACACGCTACTAGTGATATTTAGGCCACAAGAAAGATAAATTGCATTCTCGCTGACGCGAACGGTGCAGATTACCTGTGCGCACTGTCTAACACTACACAGCTCGTTGCGGCGCGCTCTTACCGTAGTCGCCCGTAGACGCTTTCGCTTGTATTTCGTTTCATCAATGCACCCCGATAGACTTCGATGCCGCCTTA
>JAWQFJ010002181.1:35000-42500 GCA_034096865.1 Theodoxus fluviatilis | reverse complement strand
ACCACCACTACAATGACTGACATGGCATCCACTACCACCACTACTATGACTGACATGGCATCCACTACCACCACTACTATGACTGACATGGCATCCACTACCACCACTACTATGACTGACATGGCATCCACTACCACCACTACTATGACTGACATGGCATCCACTACCACCACTACAATGACTGACATGGCATCCACTACCACCACTACTATGACTGACATGGCATCCACTACCACCACTACAATGACTGACATGGCATCCACTACCACCACTACAATGACTGACATGGCATCCACTACCACCACTACAATGACTGACATGGCATCCACTACCACCACTACTATGACTGACATGGCATCCACTACCACCACTACTATGACTGACATGGCATCCACTACCACCACTACTATGACTGACATGGCATCCACTACCAGCACTACTATGACTGACATGGCATCCACTACCACCACTACAATGACTGACATGGCATCCACTACCACCACTACAATGACTGACATGGCATCCACTACCACCACTACTATGACTGACATGGCATCCACTACCACCACTACTATGACTGACATGGCATCCACTACNNNGTGCCAATCAACGTGTCTGTGTCTGTGTCGACAGCGTCTAGAATGGTAAGCGCTGCAAATTTCCCTCCAATCATTCCTTGGAAGGCTTCTGCTACCTCTGGATCTTTAAGTCTTTCGAGGTCGAATTTGATTCTTGTGGGGCCCTGTTTTTTGGCTTTCTTCAGGTGTAGCTTGAATGTCATTAGAACAAGCTCGAGGTCGCTCCTAATGTCGGCCCCTGGGAAACTCCGTGTCTTGGTTACGTTCACACTGGAGCGGAAGCGCCTTTTCACCATGATGTAGTCTATTTGGTTATGGTGTTCTCCACTGGGGCTGTGCCATGTGACTTTTCTTGATGGTTTGTGCGAGCTAAACGTATTTGCCAGCATGAGGTCATTGTAACTGGCAAATTCACACAAGGGTACCAGCAGGCGCATTATCCGCACGAACGCTCACACATACACACACACAAACGCACACACGCTCGCGCGCGCGCACACACACAAACGCACAAACACATTCACACACACATACACACTCACACGCACAAACACACATTCACACGCACACACACACGCATAAATACATGCACGTTCACACACATTCACACGTGCGGGAACGCTTTTTCTCTTTCTCGCGCGCGCGCGCACATACCCACATACACACTAACTCGCGCATTCACATGTAGGCATGCAATCCCACATAAGCACGCATTCATGCATGATCAGAGGAGAAGACGGACGGACGGACGGACGGACGGACGGACGGACGGACGGACTGAGGGACAGACAGGCAGGCAGGCAGGCAGGCAGGCAGGCAGGCAGGCAGGCAGGCAGGCAGGCAGGTAGGAAGGGAGACGGGCAGTCAGATGGATACGCACATATGCTAGCATCAAAGTGTTTGTTATCCACTCTGCCCCGTTTTGAGAAGTCATGATACTAATTCTGGTTGAGCCGTTTGGACCTATCGGGTGTGAAGAACATTTTGCCCTGACGACCCTCAACCTTTCTCCCTGCTTGAAATAGAAATATCCTTGATGAAAAACGTATGAGGTAGCATACCATGATGAAGCGGGTATAGTACTGAGAGACGTCAGTTTCTCTACATGCTTAGCCTGAAGCCATGGTCGTTTATCTGATATCGCCCCTGGCGAGAATCAAGAGTAGAAAGTCCAGCGAGGTTGTCACTTCGGTCACTTGTAACCTCCAGAGCTTTTGAAATAAAAGTATTGTTCGACGCATTTTTCGATACAGGCCATGGAGAGAGAGAGAGAGAGAGAGAGAGAGAGAGAGAGAGAGAGAGAGGAGAGAGAGAGAGAGAGAGAGAACGAACGAACGAACGAACAGTTTATTGTTGGGCCTCCGGCCCTTCACATCAATATTTCAAAGGTTACAGTCAAGTAGTGAATGCCTCTTCAGTCACTGCTGTAGCCACTGCCTCCCCCCGCCTTTTAAATGCATGATACAAGTACCTTGCTACAGATCTTATCACCATTATATCTTGCTCCATCAGCAGGTATTGGATCTCTACCTTCACATTAGGGAGATTTCTAAGGAACTTTCTTCTCAGGTCCTCATATACTGGACATTCAAGAAGAAAATGGCTTTCACACTCATCTGTTTCATAACATGCTGGACACAAGTATGTGTTGAAATCACTTTCCTTTACATATCGGTATTTATGCACATACAGGTCGGTAAATCCCATACGGAAACGAATGTACACAAGAGAGAGAGAGAGAGAGAGAGAGAGAGAGAGAGAGAGAGAGAGAGAGAGAGAGAGAGAGAGAGTGAGTGTAAGTGATTGCGGACGACGACCCGTCAAGAAGATAAGACTTACATTTCTGTACATACATAAAAGCAGAACATGTAAATGCATACGTAAAATTAGTACAGTTAAGAAATAACACTTTAAAATATTCCATAATTTAAGAGAAAACTGCATACTCGCACAGTAATTGTAAACATAAAAGCCATCGATGTGTATTTGACAGTTTGGAGAGTTAAATGATCAGTAAAAGGAATGACTCATAGTGCTCAAAACATTTCAGTCTGGTAGAGGATACATGAACACCTTATATAACACATGTACACGAATACATTCTTCACAGCATTGCATAATCATCGACGAGAGAGAGAGAGAGAGAGAGAGAGAGAGAGAGAGAGAGAGAGAGAGAGAGAGAGAGAGAGAGAAAACGAATTATTTATTGAGAGGCCAACAGCCCATTTCAATGAAAATTTACAATTTGAATTAAAAACACAAAAAGATATATATATACACTTCGTTGCCTTAAAGCGGTGGACGGACCGTACTCATTACCTGGCAAAACTTGCTTACATCTCTTCATATAAAAGCCACATTTATGTCGGATTGATAGAATCTCTTTTTGTACATAGTGAGATCACTCAATACAAATCTGCATCCACACGTATCCATTCTACACCCTCAGCTCTTCTTTTGAAAGAATGAAATAGGCACAAGCCAACATTGTGCAATACTTCACACAGTTTCTTGAGCCTATTAAGGACACATAGTTGTTGACTCCTCAAACCATGTATTATCTCAAGAATGTGTTGTCTTTAGTCCTCGTAAACAGGACATTCTAATAAGAAATGGAGAGAGAGAGAGAGAGAGAGAGAGAGAGAGAGAGAGAGAGAGAGAGAGAGAGAGAGAGAGAGAGTCAGATAGAGAGAGAGAGAGTCAGATAGAGAGAGAGAGTCACAGAGAGAGAAACAGAGAGACAGAGAGAGGAAGAGGATATTTGTATGGCCGAGGTGTAGTAACTATGAACGGTAGGCAGACCCTTGCTCCATAGTTATTTATAGTCCCTCCTATTATCAGCCATTTGTGTTTTCTAGAAACCCTGCACCTTGTAATTTAGAGACTTAGTGGCGTTGTTATAGGAACTACAGTGCCCATGCATCACAGCCTGCCTCTAGTAGGACACACCTGAGGGGAATGCTGTACCCGTGTCACCCTTCATCCCGTCACAAGGGGAGACAACTGCCGTTTCCTTAATACCGTCGTCTGTATATTATTACATTGCAGTGGTGTAGGATTAGGTTGAGAAATAGGTCGTCCTGCATTTAGCTATCATTAACTAGTTCGCTGTGCGTGTGCGAGTGAAGAGAATGTTTTGTTATTCCCACGTTACCTTATAGTGGTAAAGTAACAAATCATTGTTCAAGTGAACGTACTTATGCGCGCAAAGCTGGCTTTTGGCATGTAGGGCAGCAACAGAGGATTGCCAGTTCTGTCGGTTTAGAGCCTTCTTTCGAATGGTGCTGCAGGATTCCTTCATTGATCTTGTGCTCCCCCTTCGTCAGCCCCTGAATGTGGTTCATGGATTTAGGAGTTTGTATCTTAGTGAAGCTACAGTTACAGTACTTTACCAGCCGTTTGGCATAGCTCGAGTTATGTTGGCTGTTACTTGTAATGGTGCGAGGATTAGAAGTACATTACCGGCGTGCCAGGCCAAGTAAGATGGATAACAGTTCTACCACGGTGTTGTCCATGAAATGCTTTCTAAATCTTCAGAGAGTCCCATCTCACTAGAAACTAATTTCCGTTTCCAGATGAGGGGGAGAATATATTAATTGTGCCGAGGATTTGCAATGACGAACAAACGAACGTTTCTTTTCATTCTCTTTTGCATACAAGACACGAAAAGGAAAACATAAAAACCAGTTGATAAAGACAAAAGTTTTATTTGTCGAAAAACTCAAACTGGAAAAACTCCTCCTCACCAACTCTTTTCTAAGTTATATACATACATACATACATACATACATACATACATACTATAGAAAACTTCACATGGCTACATTTCTGAGATCTGCTCAAACAGTCACATTACCACTACAGCACTAATCAATGATGGTTGCACAGCAGACGCAGGGGTCAGTGGAGGAGGGGATTGCTAATACTGGACAAGGGGGTCAACGAGAAAGGGGATGGGGGTGGGGTGGGGTGGGGCGGGGTGGAGGGGTGTCAACGGCAGGAGCAGCTGGAGTCGCACTTGCAGGAGGCAGGTCCAGTGCAATCCTTGCCGCATGCACACGACCCTGTAAAGACAGGCTGCAGTGAGGAGCGAGCGATTTCACCACATGAATGGATGAGTGGAGGGATGGATGATGGATGGGATGGAGTTTACGGGCCTATCAGTCCTTAAGGCCAAATGAGGCCTCAACTGTTATGTTTTATTATGAAAACAAGTCAGTGAGGAGTGAAGTAAATATGAATAAGAGCAGAGTAAATTTGGATATGTATCAGGCACAGTTGAATATTCATTTTCCTAATGAAGACCTCGGGCATATTTGGTACATGCTTGTCAGCAAACTTAAGGCAGGATCGAACACGCGACTTGCCAACAGTAGGGTTTCCAAGACTGAGCTGCCAATGACAATGTCGACTAGTGAAAAACACTGGTTAACCTCTAATACACCCATCAGTTTTGTTAACGATTGAGTCGCTGGAATTTATCGCTGCTCCATTTTTAAATGACTTTAATATCTAAAGCATATGACATGGTTATCCAAACCGCTGGTATGTCAAAATTAGTTTACAATTGCACCTCAGGTCAAAACCATTCGAAAAACGAGAGATGGCCATCAAAAGCTCATAGTGCGATAACTATCTCTTCATCGAGTACTATTGCTGGTCATCGCGTTCGGTATAAGATTTGAAAAGATGATAACGCAAATGCAAATACAAACTCGGGCATCCTAAGGGGTGGTAACTCGCGCCTTACCTGTGCATTTGCAAGCAGCCTTCTTGCAGCTCGTGCAGGGACAGTCAGTCCCACATTTGCAGTCGGTGCCGCATGAGCAGGGGTCACACTTGCACTCGGTGGTGCAGCTGGTTCCCTCTGTTGAAAGAAGATGATATCAGTTTTAATAAATATGCTCATGAAATATACAAACAAGCAATGATAAAATGGACTGTGGGGATTGTGCGTTCCCGATTGTAGTTACTTTTCAGGAAAACGATATACATAGCCATTTCAAAATGCATGAAAGCGTTTTACATTATGAGCAGTGTCGTTTTTGGAGTTAAAACCCCTAATTATTCGCTTTTTGTCTTTTCGTGGTTCTAGGCAAGTAGCATTTACATTAGTTTCACCGTCTGAGGAGCAACATTCCAATGGGCACTTGTGATCCCTTCCTCCAATAAGCATCACTACGAGGAAGTCGTGTTGAGATATTTTCACTGCAGCATTGTCCCTTATTGTGTCAAAACCTCGCTAGTAAACATTCGCTGAAACTGTTCAGTTTTCTTCCTTAATTAAATGGATTAGATACTAGCAACTTGCATTGGTCGGTGTCACCAAGATGTTACGTGCTGCCGAGTAGGTCCAGGAAATGAGAATTTCCTTCACCCCTCACCGACTCGGGACGAGGGTGGTTCGCGATCGAGGCTGTTGCTCATCAGCCTTGGTGGGCTGTACGACTATCAGTGGTGTCAGTTGGATCATGAGTAAATCAAGACAGTTTTCCCACGTCATTTGCCTGCTATAAATTGCTTGAAGACGAGGAGGATCTTTCTCATCCCCAAGCTATAGGACCAATGAGGCTCGATCAACTGCGCCCTGATCTGGGTAGTGTCATCTACGTGTTGCTGGAATAATGATCCGCAGGAGGACTGAATTGCACTTCTCGCCCAAAACATCCCGCTCGAATGCGGGTCACGCCGCGACTATCACAACGACCTAGGTGTACAACAGAATAATAGCAGTTGGGCAGCAAGCTATGTAGTTGGGCTAGGGGCTCTTCGAGCTATGTAGTAATGCGATAAGACAGCCTCTCATTCGTGAGCGGAGGTCCGCCCCTGCTCGTTATTCAGTCTCCATCGCGTAAAATTTGCACGCAAATCGACCGAAGCGGTTTGACTGCCGTTTAGAACGTAGTAAAATTCCTGAAAATGCTCTCCCTTTAATTTGCTTATGGATTATGCGGCAGCTTAGTGAACGCGAAGCAAAACAAATGGACAGCAGTACGAGAGGAGGGTACGCAGTACTCACTGGGATCAGACATGACGAATTCTTGGAGTTGGCGGTTGCGGGTGAAGACGCTGCAGACAGTGGAACCTCGTGGTATGGTGAGTACGAAGGGGGACGGACGCTATTTATCGCAGACTGTCATTGCGCACGACACTTGTTTGCACACGACACACAGTTCTGCACGCGCTTCTTGTTGAAATACAGCTACGTAGTGTGCCCCGCCTTCAAATCGCCTTGAGCGCATCACATAACCTCACGCGGCGATGACCGTTCACCTGGAGCGCGTCTCAAAACGTACACACGGCTCTCCCGTGGTTTGCGCACGGACCACATCCAAACCCAACACCCCGCGCGCAATGACGTGTACTTCTGATGAGCGAATCTCTGAGGCTTCCACGTTCGTCATCGAATTTTCCCCTCGTCACTTATGATAGATCACGTCTTTTTCTAGAGAAAATTCACACGGTCATCATCTGTTCGAAGAAACTTTCTGTGTACGCGTGTGTGTCTAATGTGTATTTTGTTATGTTTCTCCCTGTATATACGTGTGTGTGTGTGTATGTGTGTGTGTGTGTGTGTGTGTGTGTGAGTGTGTGTGTGTGTGTGTGTGTGTGTCTGTGTGTGTGCGTGTGTGATTGTGTGTGTGTCTGTGTGTGTGTGTACAAGTATGTGTGAGAGAGTGCGTGTGTGTGCGCGTGTGTGCATGCGTGCGGGTGCGTGCGCGCGCGCGTGTGTGTGTGTGTGTGTGTGTGTGTGTGTGTGGTGATTGATCTCACTGTTTACGTGTGTGTGTATTTTGTGTGTGTGTGTGTGTGTGTGTGTGTGTGTGTGTGTGTGTCTGTGTGTGTGCGTGTGTGTGTGTGTGTGTGTGTGTGTGTGTTTTGTGATTGTTCTCCCTGTTTACGTGTCTGTGTCAGTGTGTGT
>JAWQFJ010002181.1:20000-30000 GCA_034096865.1 Theodoxus fluviatilis | reverse complement strand
CTCTGACACAGGTTGGTCACGTGACTTCGGCTCCACATTCCAATGATTGTACCATTCAAAATTCAACATGATCAGAAGACCATTGAGAGTAAAAAGAGGCGATTCTATTTCACTCCAATTATTTATCCCGATAGATAAACACAAATTTGGTGTTCTAATAAAACTAATCTATGAGATTTTCAGGAAATCATTTGAGAACTACTTTTAGCGCGAACGTGTCTATAAGGTTGCAAACTGCCTTGAGCACGTGCGATTGTGTATATAGTAATGCACGCGATCTTTGGACCTACTATAAACGCAGCGAAAAGGATTCCTATGGCTCCGGGCTGGTTTCGTGAATCTATGGTTATACTCTCGCAAGTAAATGCTTTCTGGCCGGAACCTGTGGTCTAACTGCCTTCACACTGTTTGACGAGCTCCACACTTCGATCATTCGTGTATCGACTGATGGAGTCAGTAAGTAATTTAACCTACATTCCGTCTGTGTTGAACGTTAATCGAATGGGAGTTTCTTCTGTAGGAATCCGTCCGATTCCGAAGTTCGATATTATCGGATAGCTCAGAAGCAGTTTTTCTAAGTTTAATCCTTCTAAGCATACATTAAATTAATGATTCCTCATCAGCAAAAGCACTCAGTGGGTTTCTGTGTGTATCGAAGATTATGCAGACGGGATTGGTTGCCTTACTCGCTCAATGAAGTATAAATATTGCTGTTGTATTCAAAGTCCTTATAATTAGTAGAGTTCACAATATTACACTCTTGTGATTCGAATTTTACCGCATACAAGTTTTACATTCATGGGAAATCGATGTTTAGAAAATGAATTGACGAAAACATGGCTGCCAGTATCGAGTGTATCACAAGAAGCGGAGGAATACACTCACGATGTGATATGCCATTCAGCGTGGCCGAGACTCTGTGTTCAGAACGGTGGTATGCATGTTATGGAAGAATTAAGGCTATCACGTGACCAACCTGTTGCTGAGACTATATTCACTAGTCTCAGCCACGCTGAATGGACTATGTCCTGTCGGTCAGTGGCGGAAAGTCTGACTTTGTGCTCTTGGCACTTGTCCAGCTCGTCAGATAACGCTTGTAACATGCAGAGGCTCACACAAGAGTACCAGCAGGCGCATAATCCGCATGAACGCTCACACATACACACAAACGCACAAACACATTCACACACACATACACTCTCACACACACAAACACACAGTCACACGCACACACACACGCATAAATACATGCACGTTCTTACACATCCACACGTGCGTTCACGCTTTGTCTCTCTGTCTCGCGCGCGCGCTCGCGCACACACGCACACACACACTAACTCGCGCATTCCCATGTAGGCATGCAATCCCGCATAGGCACGCATTCATGCATGAACAGAGGAGAAGAGAGACGGACTGACGGACGGACGGCCTGAGGGACGGACGGACTGAGGGACAGACAGACAGACAGACATACAGACAGACAGACAGACAGGCAGGCAGGCAGGCAGGCAGGCAGGCAGGCAGGCAGGCAGGCAGGCAGGCAGGTAGGAAGGGAGACGGGCAGTCAGATGGATACGCACATATGCTAGCATCAAAGTGTTTGTTATCCACTCTGCCCCGTTTTGAGAAGTCATGATACTAATTCTGGTTGAGCCGTTTGGACCTATCGGGTGTGTAGAACATTTTGCCCTGACGACCCTCAACCTTTCTCCCTGCTTGAAATAGAAATATCCTTGATGAGAAACGTATGACGTAGCATACCATGATGAAGCGGGTATAGTACTGAGAGACGTCAGTTTTTCTACATGCTTAGCCTGAAGCCATGGTCGTTTACCTGATATCGCCCCTGGCGAGAATCAAGAGTAGAAAGTCCAGCGAGGTTGTCACTTCTGTCACTTGTAACCTCCAGAGCTTTTGAAATAAAAGTATTGTTCGACGCATTTTTCGATACAGGCCATGGAGAGAGAGAGTGAGAGAGAGAGAGAGAGAGAGAGAGAGAGAGAGAGAGAGAGAGAGAGAGAGAGAGAGAGAGAGAGAGAGAGAGTGTGTAAGTGATTGCGGACGACGACCCATCAAGAAGATAAGACTTACATTTCTGTACATGGTCAAGAGTACGCAGGTGCTGAGTACGCCAATTTCACTACCCTACCTCAAAACAGAGCCTCTTTCTCCTCACACTGTCTACTCACACAATCCAAACTTGTTTCTTGTTGTTGACAAAAGATCGATGTTTCTGCACATGTGTTTGATGCTTAATAAATCTTCTTCAACTTTGATGTTTTTCATGTTTTGCACGAAAGATTGAATGAGAGAAAGTGTGGCGCTGCGGTGTAAAGTTAAGTTAAGACGAATGCTAACCTCTAATTTGACTAACAATTATGCTTTTATTTCATTTCTTCTTGACCTAGGAGCAAAAATATCATTAATAATTGGATGTTGAAGCTGCAATAAAGTTTTTGTGTTGAATAGTTTAGTTGTATTTGAAAAAGACAGTTTGGAGTCTTATCTTAACTTGGCACCACCACTCATTCAGAAAAAGAGCCACAAAAGATAAACTAAAGATTACATTCAGTTTTTCTTTTCTGTACAGTTTAGACATCACCTAATGCATCATATTTATGGGAAATGAAGAGTGTATCATTACTCATTTACTGTATCAGAAAGTTTATTTTGAAATATTTGTGTCACACAATACTCAGCACCTCTGTACTCTTGACCACATACAGAAAAGCAGAACATGTTATGTGCATACGTAAAATTAGTACAGTAAAGAAATAACACTTTAAAATATTACATAATTGAAGAGAAAACTGCATACTCGCACAGTAATTGTAAATATAAATGCCATCGATGTGTATTTGACAGTTTGGAGAGTTAAATGATCAGTAAAAGGAATGACTCATAGTGCTCAAAACATTTCAGTCTGGTAGATGATACATTAACACCTTATATAATACATGTACACGAATACATTATTCACAGCATTGCATAATCATCGACGAGAGAGAGAGAGAGAGAGAGAGAGAGAGAGAGAGAGAGAGAGAGAGAGAGAACGAATTATTTTATTGAGAGGCCATCAGCCCATTTCAATGAAAATTTACAATTTGAATTAAAAACACAAGAAGATATATGTACACTTCGTTGCCTTAAAGCGGTGGACGGACCGTGTTCTTTACCTGGCAAAACTTGCTTACATCTCTTCATATAAAAGCCACATTCATGTCGGATTGATAGAATCTCTGTTTGTACATAGTGAGATCACTCAATACAAATCTGCATCCACACGTATCCATTCTACAGCCTCAGCTCTTCTTTTGAAAATATGAAATAGGTACAAGCCAACATTGTGCAATACTTCACAGTCTCTTGAGCGTATTAAGGACACATAGTAGTTGACTCCTAAAACCATGTATTTTCTAAAGAATCGTTGTCTTAAGTTCTCGTAAAACAAGGACATTCTAATTAGAAATGTTGAGAGGGGAGAGAGAGAGAGAGAGAGAGAGAGAGAGAGAGAGGGAGGGAGAGAGAGAGAGAGAGAGAGAGAGAGAGAGAGAGAGAGAGAGAGAGAGAGAGAGAGAGAGAGAGAGAGAGAGAGAGGAAAAAGGCCCTATCGTTGTAAAGTCCACTTCGTCAGTGTTTGGAACTGACACATTCACTACTGCGTTGTCGTGCTGTCTGTAAGTGTAGAAACGGATATTCAAACTTCTGCGTAGTACGCCCCATTATTGGCAGTGAAGGCTTACTTTGACCTCATGCATGACGACAGGTGTGACGTGGTGTCGATTTCCATCAATTATACGATGCAGATAAGTGTAAGCTTTGAGAATATAGGTTGACAACCCTGTTTGGGTGTAGTATCTCTAAGAGTGGACGAAGAGGAAACAAGTGACATTGATATAGTATGGGCATTATGCGAATAGGCCTTGACCTGTTTCAAAGGAGAGAGAGAGAGAGAGAGAGAGAGAGAGAGAGAGAGAGAGAGAGAGAGAGAGGGGGGGGGGGGAGGGATGGAGGGAGAGAGAGAGAGAGACAGAGAGAGAGAGAGACAGACAGACAGACAGACAGACAGACAGACAGACAGACAGACAGACAGACAGACAGACAGACAGACAGACAGACAGACAGACAGACAGACAGATAGAGAGACAAAAAAGAAACAGACAGGGTGGGTGTGGGTGGAGGTAAGGAGCACTACATACGAAAGAGATAGTTCTAGGCTTGTAACTAGGATATGACTGTATATCGAATGAGCATCTGCATGTTAGCTGTAAAGTAAGAGAAACCTTCAAACAATACAAGTATCGAATTCGTCCTCGTTTCACTCAGGCACTTTTGATCTCGGTACACCCATTTTAACTGCAACCCGTGTTTAAATAGTGAACTTTTCGTGTCGTTGATTATTAAAATAACAAAATAAGTCATGATCGACATTATGTTGGACGGTCTTATGAATAGAAAGATGATGTTGATGTTGATGACGGAAATGTAAAAATACATGATGATGATGATGATGATGATGATGATGATGAGGAGGAGGAGGAGGAGGAGGAGGAGAGGAGGAGGAGGAGGAGGAGGAGGAGGAGGAGGAGGAGGAGGAGGAGGAGGAGGAAAGGAGGAGGAGGAAAGGAGGAGGAGGAGGAGGAGGAGGAGGAGGAGATGAGGAGGAGGAGGAGGAGGAGGAGGAGGAGGAGGAGGAGGAGGAGGAGGAGGAGGAGGAGGAGGAGGAGGAGGAGGAGGAGGAGGAGGAGGAGGAGACGACGACTACGACGACAATGACGACGACGACGACTATGATGATGATGATGATGATGATGATGATGATGATGACGAGGATGATGATGATGATGATGACGAGGATGATGATGATGATGATGACGATTACGATGACGACAATGACGACGACGACGACGATGACGACGACGATGATGATGATGACACTGATAGAGGAGGAGGCGGAGGAGGAGACGACGACGACGACGATGATGGTGCTGATGACGACAACGTCGACGTTGTTGACGATTATGGTTGCGTGTCCATGACGTTGATGCTAATGATGATTACCCCTACGACGATGACAACGTCGCTGCATCTGCCTTTCAGTGCTGGCATCGGACGCACGGGGACGTTCGTGGCCATCAACAACCTTCTGCAGCAAGTCATCAGCACCGGAAATGTGGACGTGTACCAGTGCGTGCGCAAACTGCGTCAACAGCGCGTCAACATTGTCCAGACTGTGGTAAGGAGGCACCCTTGAAGCGATCTGCGTCCACACAGACGGAATAGCTAGAATGGGAGCACCCTGTGCTTGCCTTGGTAGAAAAGACGGACATACGTAGACTGATCAATACGTAAATCATTGCGTGTACATGTATACACGTGGAGGTCAGACAGACAGAAACCTGACATGGAGGTATAGCTGCATGTGCTCCCCACCCATCCACCCACCCACCCACTCCACCCCCACCTTCCACCCAGTTTCCTTTTTATCAGCTGGAATACTTTATTCTTTGTGCTTTCTGAGCCTTGTATGCAATTGACTATTTATAATTAGAACATTCATACGTGTACAGTAAAATTGTGTTGTCGCGATCCAAAAGGCACACATTTGGACAACTGTATGATTACAAGTGGATCCATCACACACAAATTCGGTCACATAGGCTTGTACTCACACACAAGTGAACTATTCAAAAGTTGAAAACACGCATTTACGCAAGTTTTGAGTACACTTACATTCACATTCATGCATGCACATAGACATGTGAACTTTGACCCTAAGTGACAAACAAGGGGAAGAAAGAAGAAGCGACCAAGCAAGCCAGTAGACAAGTAAAAAAACAGTAAGCAAACAAATAACAGGTAACCAGGCCAAAGAGGAATCTGAGGAGCATGCCGACTGTCAAGCGTAAACATACCACACATCCATCCACCCCCCGTCCCCACCCCACCCCCACCCCCACCCCACCCACCCCACACACACACGTGCACGCACGCACACGCACGCACACCCGTGCGTGATATCGATCAAGTAAGCAAACGAGCCAGCCAAGGAGTGAATTTGTTTTCAGCAAGCACACACATAAGCAAGCACACAAGTAAGCATGCACACAAGTAACCAAGCACACAAGTAAGCATGCACACAAGTAAGCATGCACAGAAGTAACCATGCACACAAGTAACCATGCACACAAGTAAGCATGCACACAAGTAAGCATGCACACAAGTAAGCATGCACACAAGTAAGCATGCACACAAGTAAGCATGCACACAAGTAAGCATGCACACAAGTAAGCATGCACACAAGTAAGCATGCACACAAGTAAGCATGCACACAAGTAAGCATGCACACAAGTAAGCAAGCACACAAGTAACCAAGCACACAAGTAATCAAGCACACAAGTAAGCATGCACACAAGTAAGCATGCACACAAGTAACCAAGCACACAAGTAAGCATGCACACAAGTAAGCAAGCACACAAGTAACCAAGCACACAAGTAAGCATGCACACAAGTAAGCATGCACACAAGTAAGCAAGCACACAAGTAACCAAGCACACAAGTAAGCATGCACACAAGTAAGCAAGCACACAAGTAAGCATGCACACAAGTAAGAATGCACACAAGTAAGCAAGCACACAAGTAAGCATGCACACAAGTAACCAAGCACACAAGTAACCAAGCACACAAGTAAGCATGCACACAAGTAACCAAGCACACAAGTAACCAAGCACACAAGTAAGCAAGCACACAAGTAAGCATGCACACAAGTAACCAAGCACACAAGTAAGCAAGCACACAAGTAAGCATGCACACAAGTAAGGATGCACACAAGTAAGCATGCACACAAGTAACCAAGCACACAAGTAAGGATGCACACAAGTAAGCATGCACACAAGTAAGCATGCACACAAGTAAGCATGCACACAAGTAAGCATGCACACAAATAAGCAACCACACAAGTAAGCATGCACACAAGTAAGGATGCACACAAGTAAGCATGCACACAAGTAACCAAGCACACAAGTAAGCAACCACACAAGTAAGCATGCACACAAGTAAGGATGCACACAAGTAAGCATGCACACAAGTAACCAAGCACACAAGTAAGCATGCACACAAGTAAGCATGCACACAAGTAAGCAAGCACACAAATAAGCATGCACACAAGTAAGCATGCACACAAGTAAGCATGCACACAACTAAGCAAGCACACAAGTAAGCATGCACACAAGTAAAAGCAAGCACACACATAAGCAAGCACGCACATAGACATGCAAACATCACACGCACAAGCTAGCAAAGCAAGTCGTAACAACAACAAGCAATCGTTGGATGCCGTTGTTTTCCCAGGGGCAGTACGAGTTCCTGCACGAGGCAGTGCTTGCTGGCAGGTGCTTGGTGGGGGGTTCGATCTCCATACTGGAATTTCCCATCCGCTTTGCAGAGCTGACCTCACCCTCCAAGTCTGGAAAGGACGCGGAGTTGGACAATATTTACAAGGTGAGAGAGAGGGAGGGAAGGTGAGAGAGAGAGACAGAGTCCGTCTATTATTAATAACCCTTTGTTGACACGCCAAAGAAAACTAATGGTTGCTGGAAATTTAATGCCCGACCGAGGCTGCCGGATACTCCTAGCATCAGCTGAAGTGCTGTAGTCCAGTAACACTCGCACAGCCGAGCCCAAGAAGCACGTATGTGCCATCGGAAGTTATCGTTTAGTATGGGTCAAGTCTCACTTATAGATCTGCTCTTCATTGGCATGCCTCATCCATATCCACATTGAGACAACAACTGCAGATCTCTGTATCTTCTCAGCTATGCGAATCACTAGTCGGGGATGTGATAAATAACAATATTAATTGCTGAAACGTTTTTCTTCCAAATATGAGAGATTAATAAAACCAATGATGCACAGTTACAGTTGGTTTGCAGAATCACTTGCTTCCATAAGCTCATGCGGCACAGTAATCCATTTCTTTTTCTCGCTGATCGTGACCAACCTTTTTGTCTGGATAACGGCTGCTGCCATTGTCTCTGCATTTCTGGTTCCCTTGGTGACGGCTGTGGACATTTCAGATGATGCAAGAGTGCCAGTTCGAGTTGTTCCCGGGAGAGTGCACCGTTGGAAACTCGGCAGAAAACAAGTCAAAGAACAGAAGCCAAGACATCCTACCACGTAAGTCCAGTCCACCGTGCCTTGCGATGATGTCAAGTCGGCGCGGTTTAAATGCGTGTGTCTCGTGTATCAGGGGCGCCATCTAGCGTCCAGTGCCCTTCGATTGCATCAGGTCATCCCACTTTTTCAAATATAATGGAAGAGGGAATGATGATGATGATAATGATGATGATGATGATGATGATGATGATGATGATGATGATGATGATGATGATGATGATGATGATGATGATTGTGTCAAATGAGTCAAAATACAGGGAATTACGTCTAGTCGCAAACAGTCACGTCTGAACTCATGCTCGTGACGTCATACCACGACACAGTGCGCCATCAGTTGTATCTTATCGCAAAACGCCGCGAAATAGATACACAATTTCAGCGTGGTGGTATCTTTGATTGTATCACGTTTTGTGTCTGCTGGTGACCGTCATAACACAAACACTTTTTTAACGTCAAACATTTCTACAAAACAAATGAGGATGAACAGGACATGTACACGCGCTCACGCACACACACACGCACGCATGCCTACACACACAAACACACACACACACACATACACACATACTGACACACACACACAAACACATACGCACATACACGAGTAAACATGCCTATTGAGAGGACTGTCTATGGACTTCTCTGTCCACAGCTGACGCCCACAGGCCCATACTGCTGACCACCAGGGAAGACGAGAACGACTACATCAACGCTGTCTTCCTTCCGGTCAGTGTCCATTATTCTAGATGTCTTCCTTGTAGTTTTACAACACAATCACTTCTATGTATCAGGGCTGCGTTCAGGCCTCAACTCCGCAGGCACTGCAAAGGCGCAGGGTAGTGGACACTCAACTACACTCGGCCTTTTAAACGACTCGACTGCGAAGCCTGAAAGACGTTGTAGGGGAAATGTAGCTCAGCACAGGCCTTCGAAGGGAGACGAACGCGCCTCAGATGTAACTTTTGGACAATCTCTGGTTTACTTGTGGAATTTCTTGTGCGAGTGTTTTTCGGTCCGACTCACCTTGCCTACCTTAAATGCCATATTCTTTGCCATTTTTATGCCCGTACGATGTTTGATGTGTGCCCTTTTCTGGTTTCTTAATATTTTAATTGCTCTCGTGAGTTTATCTTTACTTTAGGGGCTCTGTGGCCGAGTGGTTAGCGCGCTGAACCTGCATTCGCTTGCGGCTAGCGGATGCTGCATTCGAAACTGCACGGATTCTAGAGTTGCATCATTGAGCAAGATGCTTTACTCACATTGCTTCTCCCCACCTAGGAGTAAAACGCGTACCTGTGAGGGCTGAGTTGGAAAATTGTGAAGGATAACGTTGGCGCGTTCATCCGCAGCCTGGTTGCATGCTCCCCAGGGAGTTGAGATGGTGTTGGAATGATAAAAGCGGTAGCCCGATGACCAGGGGGTAATTGTGTGCGGTTTGAGCTTCCATCAATGGGAAGAAAAGACGCAATATAAAAAGAGCACCTTTACCTTTACCTTTATTTGCTTTATACGTAATATGTAGCAATCCGAAAGAAAGGTTGGCGATGATGTTCAGGTACAGCAGGAATTACCAGTACATATACGTCCACACGCAGTTGTTCTGAAAAGTGGTTGCTGTTATTACAGCACTGCTGCATGATGGGAAACTATATCCTGATGATGAATTCAAGAACTTTGGTGAGAGAAGTCACAGACCTTCTGTGAGAGCGAAAGCTTCATCCTTGTGCAGAGTTAGGTATCATGGTTGCTGATTACAGATATAATTCAAGATCGAAAACTAGTTTCTCACAAAGCAGTTGAGCAACATTGTTAGAGGTGTCACAGA
>JAWQFJ010002181.1:5000-10000 GCA_034096865.1 Theodoxus fluviatilis | reverse complement strand
TGGATACTTATGTACAAGAGGAATTACAAAGAAAGCTGACAAACATTTAAATGTGAAAATAAGAAAGTATTGAAAAAATCGGCCGCAGTCACCACTGAGACATGCATAACAATGAACAAGAACATTGAGGGGGGAGAAACCAAGGATGGCAACAATAACGCGGCAGAAAAAAGTAAGATTCCAAAGAAAGCAGTCAAAATATTTTTTTGGGATATAAACACCGAAAACGGCCAGCAGGACATCAGAAAGCAGAGTAGGCGTCCCCATGGACCTTGTCGCGCATGCGTCGGTTGAGCTCCATTTCCTGACTGTAGTTCCCGCTGCCAGGCTTGCCTCCCTTGTCCGAGTTGGACCTGCTTGAGTTGTCTCTCTTCTCTGGGTCGGGTCTTGGCGTGGCGCGGCGCTGCCAGCATCCCAGGGTCAGGAAGTAGAGCAGCTCCAGCAGGAACTGCCCCAGCTCGAATATGGAGAGGACGGACAGCCCCACCCACAGCCCCACCGTCCCCCCCACGTCACTGGCGAACTGCACCAACTGCAGGAGCAAGGTACATGGCTTGGGTCAGTGGTGTTCCCTTTGTACAGGCACGCACGCACCCACGCACGGACGCACGCACACACACACACATATATGTATACACACACACACACATATATATATATACACACAAAAACACACATGCACACACATACACACACACGCATGCACACACACACACACTCATATGCACAAACACACACACACACTCACAAACACACACACACACAAACACACTCACAAACACACACAGACACACACACTCACGTATGCGTTCATTTGCACACACACACACGCATGCACGTACACAAACACGCACTCATACACTCATCCATACGCATAGGCACGAATAATTTGTACAATAGTCAATTATCATGAGCAAACATAGGTTCATGTTTATCTTGCATGGGCCAACTTGGGCACACTTGTCTTTCTATTCATATGGTTGGATCTGAATGATCTGGTGCCTCCTGGTAGTCTCTTTGGCTGTTTGGGGTCACCCCTGGGTGAGCTCTGGAGCAGGCCCCGAAAGCCCAGTTGCCAGGGAATTCATTGGAGGGGTGGGTGGTGGGTGGTGGATGGTGAGTGGTGGGTGGTGGGTGGTGGGTGGTGGATGGTGAGTGGTGGGTGATGGGTGGTGGATGGTGAGTGGTGGGTGGGTTTTGATTGGCTCCTGCTGCATGTTACACATCCAACAGACAACATCACCTAAATTCAGTCAAAGAAACACTCTCGTTCGATGATCTGTGTGTCATACCAAGCAGGAAATCTATGTACTTTACCTCATAATCAGGTTCTTCTGTGATGTTTTCGTAATTTAGATCTTCATAGAAAACGTTCAGCTTCAGGAAGTTGTTCCTGCAATATGAAATAGAAGATACGTGTGCAATGAGGAAAAAAGTGTATGTCCTCTATCGAAGATGATTCTTATGTATCCATTAATGATAGAAACACCCTCGTGAAACGTTCATTCTCAAGCACCTTCAGAGAAGCAATACTCACTGTGCATGGTCGAAGTTCAAACTTGAAGCCAATGTGTCTGTAGTCCAGATTACCCTCATTATCTGTGGCGCACATCACTCTGGCTCTGTGCATTACAGTCTACCCAAGACATCAGGAGTCAAAATAACCCTTTCTGTCTGCAGTTCAATACTGACGCACCTCTAAATAGTCCAAACTGTCAGTTGGTCTAAACTACTCTGCCAATCGTAGTCCCACTTCAAACTGTTTCAGTATGTAAACATTACCTGTAGTTCAAACCACTTTGGCTGTCTGTAGTCCCACAACCCTGGCTGTAACACAGTCTACACAAGCAGTCTGTAGTCGATCTGTAGATTTTATTATTAGTTGAAACTGCACATTGTCAGAAATCCAACCGTAACCAAATATACTCCAGCTGTCTGTGACTATTCTACATCAGCTGTCCACTTCCTCTCATCAATTTACAATGTCCTGCTGCTATAGTCCGCCGACTCTATGTAGCTCAAACTTCCTGGGCGTCTGTAGTCCAATAAACAAAACAACCTTGGCTGTCCGAGGTCCTAGTTACCGTGTTGTCTGTGGTCCAGAAAGTCTAACTACTCTGGTTGTGTGTGGTCCAGAAAATCTAACT
Source organism: Theodoxus fluviatilis (assembly GCA_034096865.1). Classification (NCBI taxonomy): domain Eukaryota; kingdom Metazoa; phylum Mollusca; class Gastropoda; order Cycloneritida; family Neritidae; genus Theodoxus; species Theodoxus fluviatilis. The sequence continues at coordinate 7,853 of JAWQFJ010002181.1, read as the reverse complement.
ACCCTGGTTTTCTGTGGTCCAGAAAGTCTAACTACCCTGGCTGGCTGTGGTCCAGAAAGTAACTACCCTGTCGGCCTGTGGTTCAGAAAGCCTATCTACCCTGGTTGTGTGTGGTCCAGAAAGCCTATCTACCGTGGTTGTCTGTGGTCCAGAAAGCCTATCTACCCTGACTGTGGTCCAGAAAATGTAACTACCCTGGCTGCGTGTTGTCCATAAAGTCTAACTACCCTGGTTGTGTCTGGTCCAGAAAGCCTAAATACCCTGGTTGTCTGTGGTCCAGAAAGTCTAACTACCCTGGTTGTCTGTGGTCCAGAAAGTCTAACTACCCTGGCTGGCTGTGGTCCATAAAGTCTAGCTAATCTGGTTGTCTGTGGTCAAGAAAGTCTATCTACCCTGGCTGGCTGTGGTCCAGAAAGTGTAACTACCCTGGCTGTGTGTGGTCCAGAAAGTTTATCTACCCTGGCTGGCTGTGGTCCAGAAAGTCTAACTACCCTGGCTGGCTGTGGTTCAGAAAGCCTAAATACCCTGGTTGTCTGTGGTCAAGGAAACCTAAATACCCTGGTTGTCTGTGGTCTAGAAAGCCTAAATACCCTGGTTGTGGTTCAGAAAGTGCAACTACCCTGGTTGTGTATGGTCCAGAAAGTCTAACTACCCTGGTTGTCTGTGGTCCAGAAAGTCTAACTACCCTGGCTGTCTGTGGTCCAGAAAGTTTAACTACCCTGGTTGTGTGTGGTCCAGAAAGCCTAACTACCCTCGGTGTATTCCTCGCTAATTCAGTCTCACTGCCGTGAGTTTGCTCACCGTGGCGTTCACTGAATTAGAGATACTATAGTAAAGTATTATATATAGTGTCTCTGACTGAATCCAGCGCTCTCCCGTTCAGCCACTAGCGCTGAAGAAGCCTGCGGGACAGCGGCCGAGAGCTACGCAGTGAGTGGCATTTTCTTTCTGAGGCGAACGTTTAGCAATGGTAGTCGTTATACCCTGATTGTGTCTGGTCCTGAAAGCCTGTCTACCCTGGCTGTCATTGTCCGAATTGCTCTGGGCGTCTGTAGTCCGTCCTACAACTATGAGCGCTCCAATCTACCCCGAATGTCAGTAGTCCAACATATTCCCTGTCACCCATCGCGGTTGCTAATCAGTAATGCCATCCTTCACTGCCCCCCAGTAGTCCAGGGCAACTCTGTTGAGCAACCTACCCAAACTGCATCTGGTCTGTTTCCACAAGTTCGTCACAAACGTTGCTGTAGTTTTCCCCTCGTCCGCAGATCAGGTCCAGCAACACTCTCTGAATAGGAAGCCATGTTACACCACCTTTATCACGGGATAGTACGCCATACGTAATGCAGATCTATTGCAAGCTAGCATATGCATATAGTTGTTCACGTCGAGACGTTTTAAAGACATGGTATGAAACTTTATGCCGTGCCCACGATATCGTTTAAAATATGTAGCACTATTAACGACATCAGTTGTTATTACTTAAAAAATCACAAGATAGATCTGACAGCACATAAATATTGTGGCTCTGGTGCACACATAACTGAAGTGTAAATTAAGTTGCTTAATGACAGAAACGACATGCTAAGACGCTGTCAGTAAGTGTGCCGAGTGCTGTAACGCAGTACTAATCATTTTTCCGACAATGGGAGATCACTCTCACGCCCTCTTATCACATCTTGCCTACCGTGTAGGCGGTCGTTGGCCATTTCCTTGACGTAACCCCTGTCTCGTACCGCCTCTCGCTGTAAACAACAACAATGACAGCAAAAAAGCAACTGGGCTGGTGCGATGAAGGATTAAGCTAAACGTGGAATCTAGCAACCGGTACTTCCTCATGTTAACGCGGCCACGACGAAGGCATTCTGCGCTGATCAAGCCAGACGTTCTTGTTGAAGTCTGAGTTTGGCCATTCTAGTTCACTAGAGGCTTCGCCTACCGCCTGACTCGGGTTCACAGAATGGAGTTTAACAGCAATGCTCGGCAATATTTTCTGAACTACTCAGCGGGCATGATCTACCTCAACCACACAGCATCATGCAATGTGTCACTCCTCTGTCTAAACGGTATTAACTCGAGGAGTATGCACCAGGATAGAGGAGGGCAGAATTTTCCCTTGTAGGCCTAATCAACGGGTAAAACGTCCGCTTTACCTTCATCCTCAACGGCCACCTTCATACCTCCACCTCCTTTTACACATACCACACACACGCGCGCGCGCGCGCACGTGCATACACACGCGCGCGCGCGCGCACGTGCACACACACACACACACACACACACACACACACTCACCAGCAGCACCCCAAAAACGAAAACTTGTACGAGTCCTTATGCACTGGGTCTGAGAACATCATCCAATTTTCTATGAGCTCAAAATTTAATGCACTGTTAACATCATTGTCCGTCCTTGACTGAGTATCGTATACTGATTTCATCCCCTCATTCTTTCAAAATGCCATGTGAAGAAAAAGAAGAAGAAGAAGAAAAAAGGCATTTCACATCACCCTACTAAATCAACAGTCGGGTAAAACACTTGGGTTTGGAATATGAGGTCTCGTGTATCAACAGAAACCTTTAACATGATATGGATCACACGACGTCGGCCTGAACACGAAGGCAACTAGATCGTCAAGGTCATTGCTTGAAGCATGGTTGCCTGGCGTCAAGTAAAAATTCATTGCGTTTGCATACACCAACTTATCTCAAAGGTCATCATGGCCCGCATGATCTGTGCGATAATTGTGACATCATGAGTTGACATGCCAAATTTATGGCACGCATGCGGGCGCGCGCGCGCACATGCACGTACACAATCATATGCACACACAGAGGAGGCTTTAGTGATGGGGC
>JAWQFJ010002180.1:114628-119341 GCA_034096865.1 Theodoxus fluviatilis | reverse complement strand
AGCTAACAATGCTAGAGTGTCAAAGTATAAGCACTTTAAGACCCAAGGGAGATCAAGACAGAACATCTTTGAACAACTGGAGATCAATCACCTTATTGAATGCTGACTACAAAATAGATGCAAAAGCAACAGCAAATAGGATTTTACAAGTCCTTCCATCCATCACACCATTCCCAAACTGGCATTATGAAAATAGATATATCAGAGAAAATATCAGACTGATTCATGATGTCTTTCTACATGCCAATAAGAAAGACAGGAAAAGATTGATTATGTTTGTAGACTTCCTGAAAGCTTTTAACAGTGTTGATTATGATTATGATTAAAACACTGCAACATTTCAACTTTGGCAAGGACTTGATACAATGGATTAAATCATTTTTCATAGATGCACAAAGTTGTGTAACAAACGATAGGAATATCAACTTTTTTAAAAGTAGCCTGCAAAACAAGACAAAAATATTCCCTTACTTCTTATGTTCAACATTGTGTTTGAATTGTGCCCTTTTACTGAATTTTTAAAAAGCCAAGGCTTTAAACTTCTAGACAATTATGTCAAAATGACAGCATATGCTGATGATATTACCACTTTCCTAGATGGAACAGAAAGAGATCTCAGCATTACCTGCTCCATTCTGGAAAGCTTTGGAGACAAATCTGGATCAAAATCAGCTATGGAAAGAGAGCCATTCTGAAAATATGCTCCCTGAAAACACTCAGACTATGCCAGGGTAAGAACTTTATATGGACTTAGAGGATGTTAAAATTCTTGGAAAATTTTTCACTAATGAAACAAAAAGACGACTGAAATAAACATGAATAAAAGAAACAAAACCAAAATGTGGCTCTGCTGCACACAAATGGATATCTCCTAACCTCACCTTATAAAATATGTAACTTTTCTCCCATCTCTCCCGCCCCTGGGATTGAACCACGGCACAGCGCCTCGCTGCAAAGCCCAACGCCTTAGCATGCTGGACCATCTACACCTCCCAAAAAAGAGCCTCTTTTTTGGGAGGTGTAGATGGTCCAGCATGCTAAGGCGTTGGGCTTTGCAGCGAGGCGCTGTGCCGTGGTTCAATCCCAGGGGCGGGAGAGATGGGAGAAAAGTTATGTTGATCGAGAAAAATTGCTGCGACCCTGTCTTGTCACTTTGTCTGGTATGAATGTGTGCATGATTGTGCATGAATGTAGGTGAACATCGATTGATGCACCTGTTGGTTAAACGTCTTTACGTGCCAACAAGAATGAAAGTTGTGATGTCTGTGGGATCTTCCCAGAAATCCATGGTGTTTAGTTTACGTCTTATAAAATATGGTCAAAAAACAGTCATTAAAAATGTTAGCTTTCCCTATTATACTATACCCATTGACAACTCTACCTGATCCTACTAAAAATTAACTAAAGGCAATAATCAAGGAACCCATTTATATTCTTGTGGAATGATAAACCTGATAAAACTGCGTGAAAAGTAATGTATCAAAAGGTGGAAAGAGGTGGATTGAAAGTTATGGATGCTCACAGCTTTCGAAGCAAACTGGATAAAATGATACATTAACTCTAAAAATCAAGGCGAGTGGAAAACCACATTTAGACATTATATGAGTAAAAATGGGAAAGGGAATTTCTTCAATTTAAAATTAGATGAAAAACACTTCAAGCTTTATATCCTTTCAGATACTTTCTGTTATGATGTAATAAAACATTGGAATAAGGTTGTTGGGACAGAAAATCCAGCTGATAGTATTCTAGAACAATCTTTGTGGAATATTTCAAATATCTCTCACTGCATGGTACCAGTCTATTAAAGCAATTTGGGCGGACAAAGATATCTTGCAGGTGGAACATTGGAAAAAAAGGACCAAACCAGTTTCTTCAGTCTGAATACAAAGTTCAGTTTGGATGCAGAAGGTGTCTTTACTTACCAATATATATTCCACAAGAATTGATACAAAAGAATTAAAAACCATTGTGGATGTCAGTGTGAAAGAATAAGTGAAAAAATAAACAGGATGTCAAAATGCACAAACTTCTTTTACCCACTTCTAATTGATAACATGGACATAGACACCCACTGCCCCACAACATGGGAATAATCATAAGAGGACAATCAAATTGGGAAATAACTTATACATTGCCAAAGCAATGCACTCAGCTAAGAACCTTTCAGTTCAAATTCCTACACCGGATTATATCAACAAATACCTTCCTTCTACGTACAGGGAAGTCATCTTCATCACTTTGTGGATTTTGTAGTATTGTGTTTAAACACAAGAACATCTATTCTGGGAGTGTCAAATGATTGAAGATTTCTGGTGCAAACTACAGGTCTATTTAGAATTAGGAAGGTTACATACCATTAATGTAAACATTCTATAGTCTTTGGTGATAAACTGACCTCTCCTATCATAAATCTTATCTTAATATTAGCCAGAAGATACATTCAGCAAGTCAAATGCCTTCAACTATGAAATGCTTTAGAGCCCATCAGGAAAGTCCTCCATACAACATGTAGAATTGAAGAAAAAATTGCCTTCACAAATAGAACATAGAAAATATTTAAGAGCATATGGTCACCTAAATTTCCAATATGAATATAATATTAAAAGAAAGAAGGGCCCTTTACCAATACCTCCATATCATGTTCCCCCTCTCCTCCTCCCCCTAAATCCCCATTCCCTTCAGACCTTATCACAGATTCTAATCATGTGCAAGCATTTCTGGTACCCTTTTATCCCCTTTTAATATCTTGTTGTTTGTGCGCAAACTGCCTGATGTGCAGCAATTGTAGCACAAACTTACAGGTCTGGGTATGTATTTCCCTTGCTGATGTATTTCCCTTTCTGAATCATTAGAAATAAATGAATAGATAAATATATAGGTAGGTAGGTAGGTAGATAGGTAGATAGGTAGGTAGGTAGGTAGGTAGGTAGGTAGGTAGGTAGGTAGGTTGGTAGGTAGGTAGGTAGGTAGGTAGATTGATAAACAAAAAATAGATAGATAAGATAAGATTACACTAGATTATAATAAATTATAATAGACTATATTAGATCAGAGAAGATAGATAAATTAAGAAATAGGCAGATATATGGAAAATTTTTACTAAATTAGAAAGAAATCAATAAATAGATAAATAAATGAATAAATGAATAAATGAAGGAATGACTAAATGAATGACTGAATGACTGAATGACTGAATGACTGAATGCATGAATGAACGAATGAATAAATAAATCAATGCATAAATACAATGAAATTAACAAAGAATATAAACAAACAAGCAAACAATCAAACAAGTAGAAGAAGAATGAATGAAAGAAAAAACAAAGAAAGAAAGAAAGAAAGAAAGAAAGAAAGAAAGAAAGAAAGAAAGAAAGGTGTAAATGAATAGGAAAGAAAGAAAGAAATTCTAAAAAAGAAAAAAAAACAATCAAGCAGACAGGCAGGCTGGCAGGCAGGCAGGCAGGCATGGAGACAGGCAGGCATGCAGGCAGGCAGGCAGGCCGGCAGGCAGGCATGCAGGCAGGCAGGCAGGCAGGCATGCAGGCAGGCATGCAGGCAGGCAGGCAGGCAGACAGGCATGGAGGCAGGCAGGCAGACAGACAGACAGGCAGGCAGGCATGGAGGCAGGCAGGCAGACAGGCAGGCAGACAGGCAGGCAGGCAGGCAGGCAGGCAGGCAGGCAGACAGACAGACAGGCAGACAGACAGGCAGGCAGGCAGGCAGGGAGACAGGCAGTCAGGCAGGCAGGCAGGCAGGCAGGCAGGCAAGAAAGCTCTGGACGAACTTTCTTTCCTAGTGTTGGGGCCATGTTACCTTGATCACAACTGTTTTGGAAGTGGAGGGTGTGTGTGGTGGGCGGGTAGTTGGACAAATTGGTAGATGGATGGATGGGTGGATGGTCGGATGAGTGATTGGGTGTGTGGGTGTGTGGGTGAGTGGGTGATTTGGTGGCTTGCTGGCTGGCAGGCTGGCTGATGGATAGGTAGGTGGGTGAGTGGGTGGGTGGATGGATGGATGGATGAATGGATGGATGGAGGGATGGGTGGAAGGGTGGATGGATGGATAGACAGATGGATGGATAGATGGATGGGTAAGTGGATGGATGGATTGATGGATGGATTGATGAATGGGTGGATGGATGGATGGATGAATGAATTGGTGTAGGGGTAGAGGAGTGGGTGTATGGTGTGCTGATCGGATGAATGGATGGATGGATGAACGGATGGATGGATGGATGAATGGATGGATGGATGGATGAACGGATGGATGGATGGATGAACGGATGGATGGATGGATGGATGGATGAACGGATGGATGGATGGACGGATGGATGGGTGAACTTATGCTTGAATGGATGATGATTTAGTGTCAGGAAACAAATGAATATATGGATTGTTATTTGCAATGGGATAGTAATATGCGGCGGTATAAAGCAGACGGTTTATTGATGGATGTTGACAAACGATGAGAGCAACTATAAATAAGAAATAAACACACGACAAACACCAATTAGAGCAAGAAAACTTTCTCTACCATTTTACAAGACTGTTGACAAAACTCTTTACACTTCATCTTCTTGTCTCCATCAACAGCAACGTCTTTCTACCAAAAGAGCGACGGACAAGTTCATGAATGTGAAAGCAGGACCAAATTACTTACTCTCTAGCTCCCTCTTGATGAAGAGAGATTCCTTCAGAGTGGCGCGATCAA
>JAWQFJ010002180.1:102128-109628 GCA_034096865.1 Theodoxus fluviatilis | reverse complement strand
GTGTATGTGTACGTGTGTATGTTGGTTTATGTGTGTGCACGCGCGTGTGTGTGCCTATGTATGTGTGTGTTTTTGTGTCCATGGTGCAACAATACTATGTCTGTCACTAACGCTTTTCAAGGCCAAAAATCGCAGTTCATTCTACAATAGTCACTGATGTGCTGCTTTCCCAAGCGAATACACACACGCGCACATGGACACTTACACACACAAACATACACAGACACGCACACACAGACACACACACACACACACACACAGACTCACTCTCTCTCTCTCTCTCTCTCTCTCTCTCTCTCTGTGCGTGTCTCTGTTTCTTTGTCTTTCTCTCTCTGTCTGTCTTTCTCTCTCTCGCTGTCTTTCTCTCTCTGTCTTTCTCACTCTGTCTCTATCTCTCTCTCTTTCTCTCACTCTCTCTCTTTCTCTCTCTCTCTCTCTCTCTCTCTCCCTCCCTCTCTCTCTCTCTCTCTCTCTCCCTCACTCTCTCTCTCTCTCTGTCTCTCTCTCTCACATACACACACACACACACACGTACAGAGAAATGCACACACACATACACATTTATGCACGCACACGCACACACACACGCACAAGCACACACACACACGCACACGCACAAGCACACACATGCACACACACACTCACAAACTTGCACGCATACGAACACATACCGACATGCACATACACATACATTCACAGAAGCAAACACACACACATACATACACACACACACACACATAAACACACATATACACACACACATACGCACGCGTTGACGCAAATACGTACTCACAAACACAAAAATACATGTGCATGTACCTATTTGCACACATGCGTATACGCGTCCGCACAAACACACACATGCATGCGTGCGTGTGCCGAAGTACACATACATTAAGACTCCAATGCACACCCACACGTACGCACACACAAACACACACGTACACACACACAAACGAACACACACGTACACACACATTCACACTCACATACACACGGGAGTGCCAATGGGCGCGCGTTAATACTGTGTGCATGCACGTCATGTCACAAACTTGCAATACTATGCGTTATTCCTTCATTTACTTTGATGTTCTGTTGAGTTCATTATGTAAACTTTAACAAACGCAATTCAGAAACGACTCAAAGGCATTCAGTCAGTGTCTATCAGTTTAATTTTCAGGTTCTGGTCTCAGAAGTAAATAGACGCGTGGTCTCAAGGCAGACAGGAAGCGAAAACGCTGTCAAACAGCAAATCTGCCTTCTCCCTCAGCCAGGGCTCTGAGACAAGAAGAGGAAGACGATTCCAGGACATCCTCTGTTCAGGGACATAGGCCACAGAGGACAGGACACACGTACTCGAAGAAGTTGTCGGTTCCAGTCCAGCGTCTTCCACAGCTAGTGCTCTTCTGAATCTTGGCGCACAGGAAATGGGTGTCTGTAGCAGGGCAGGTCACTGGAAAGAGAAACAGCTGCGTCACAACAGAGCACGTTATACATGAATGAAACTGAATTTGTGTGCGCGCGCGCGTGTGCGTGCGTGTGTGTGTGTGTGTGTGTGTGTGTGTGTGTGTGAGCATATGTGCTCTCTCTCTCTCTCTCTCTCTCTCTCTCTCTCTCTCTCTCTCTCTCTCTCTCTCTTTCACTCTCCCTCCCTACCTCCCTCCCTCCCTTCCTTCCCCCCTCTCTTCTTCCCTCCCTCCCTCCCTCCCTCTCTCTGTCTCTGTCTCTGTCTCTGTCTCTCTCTCTCTCTCTCTCTCTTTCTCTGTCTCTCTCTCTGTTTCTCTCTCTCTCTCTCTCTCTCTCTCTCTCTTCCTCCCCCACTCTCCCTACCTCCCTCCCTCATTTCCTCCCTTGCTCCCTTCCTCCCTCCCTCCCCCATCCCCCTCCCTTTCTACCTCCCTTCTGGAACCAAAGGGGGGGGGGTGCAGTAAACTCTAGAGAACTCACGCTTTCCGCAGTCTTTGCCTGAAGTGTTCAGCTGACATTGACAAGTGCAGCTGGCGATGTTCAGCGTGCCTCTGTTCTTGCACACCAGGCCGCCACAGTCTGGTCAAGAAAGGTACAAGGTCATGGAAACTGAGGTACAAGGTCATGGAAACTGAGGTACAAGGTCATGGAAACTGAGGTACAAGGTCATGGAAACTGAGGTACAAGGTCATGGAAACTGAGGTACAAGGTCATGGAAACTGAGGTACAAGGTCATGGAAACTGAGGAAAAAGATAGACCGCCGGATTCCAGAAGACAGAACAAACCAAAACATGATCCCAGAGATCACTGAGAGGTGTTGGAATCCCAGAGATCACTGAGAGGTGTTGGAATCCCAGAGATCACTGAGAGGTGTTGGAATCCCAGAGATCACTGAGAGGTGTTGGAATCCCAGAGATGACTGAGAGGTGTTGCAATCCCAGAGATCACTGAGAGGTGTTGCAATCCCAGAGATCACTGAGAGGTGTTGGAATCCCAGAGATCACTGAGAGGTGTTGCAATCCCAGAGATCACTGAGAGGTGTTGCAATCCCAGAGATCACTGAGAGGTGTTGGAATCCCAGAGATCACTGAGAGGTGTTGGAATCCCAGAGATCACTGAGAGGTGTTGGAATCCCAGAGATCACTGAGAGGTGTTGCAATCCCAGAGATCACTGAGAGGTGTTGGAATCCCAGAGATCACTGAGAGGTGTTGGAATCCCAGAGATCACTGAGAGGTGTTGCAATCCCAGAGATCACTGAGAGGTGTTGGAATCCCAGAGATCACTGAGAGGTGTTGGAATCCCAGAGATCACTGAGAGGTGTTGGAATCCCAGAGATCACTGAGAGGTGTTGGAATCCCAGAGATCACTGAGAGGTGTTGGAATCCCAGAGATCACTGAGAGGTGTTGGAATCCCAGAGATCACTGAGAGGTGTTGGAATCACTGGTATTAATCTGAAAACAAACGTATGAAGTATGAAGATGGGCTTCGCCCGAAGAGTTTGTTTTCATACTAGACCCGCGATTCCAACCCCTCCCACTGATCTGTGTGATCATTAGTTGTTCGTGGAAACGGAATTACCGTATCAAAAAGTCTCAAAAACCGCTTGGTTGGTTGGCTGGCTGGCTGGCTGGATGGATGGATGATAGCATGGATTGATGGATGATGGATGGATTGATGGATGAATGAATAGATGGATGGGTGGGTGGATGCATAGATGAATAGATGCATGGATGGATAGATGGATGCATGGATGCATGGATGGATAATGGATGGATTGATGGATACATGGATGCATGAATGGATGGATGCATGCATGGATTGATACAAGGATGATGTATAGATGGATGGATGGATGCATGGATGCATGGATGAATGGATCAATGGATGGATGCATGCATGCATGAATGGATGGATCAATGGCTGGATGGATGCATGGATGGATGGATCAATGGATGGATGGATCAATGGATGGATGCATGGATGGATGGATCAATGGATGGATGCATGTATGGATGGATGGATGCATGGATGGATGGATCAATGGCTGGATGGATGCATGCATGAATGGATCAATGGCTGGATGGATGGATGAATGGATCAATGGCTGGATGGATGCATGGATGAATGGATCAATGGATGGATGCATGGATGGATGGATCAATGGATGGATGGATGCATGCATGAATGGATGGAGAATGAACGGATGGATGGCATATCACACTTCTATAATCTGGACAAGAAAAGCTCAGAGTTATAGAAACTGAACTAGGAGTCTTAAAAAAATGGATGGGTGTATGATGGACGCATGAATGGACGGATGGATGCATGCATGGATGGATGGATGATGGATGCATGTATGGATGGATGGATGCATGGATGGATGGATGGATGCATGGATGGATGATGGAAGGATGGATAGATGGATGGATGGATGGATGGATGGATGGATGGATGGATGGATGGATGGATGGATGGATGGATGGATGGATGGATGGATGGATGGATGGATGGATGGATGGATGGATGGATGGATGGATGGATGGATGGATGGATGGATGGATGGATGGTGTTACGATCCGGATGGTCCGCGATCTAAAACGGGTGAAATCACAACTCGAAACCAGTAAATAATTTTAGAAGAGTTGTATTATAAAACAAGAGAATGATCTTATACTCAACTCACGGCAAACACAGCCGAAATCCTCAGAATTACAGACAACAATTCCTTACACGACGGTAAAAACTCAGAGAAGTACAAACACAGTAATTTATCCCTACACGTCCGTTAACACACCAATCCCCGGCATCACTCCATCGCCCCAATCCCCGACATCACAACTCCGCCACACCGAACACAACCCTACACGTCCGTTAAACACCACTCCCCGGCATCACTCCATCGCCCCAATCCCCGACATCACAACTCCGCCACACCGAACACAACTCACCACCTCGTCCCGTTCCCCAACAGCACCATTCGACAACCAAAAATCCACCCCCCCCCCGACCCAATTACGTCATTCTCATTCGTGCGTCACGAAATTACAAATTTAACTCACGCAATAACACAAATCAATCTGAGCACGCGCACCACACTCAGTGCCCCGACAGCCGCGCTCATGACAATAACCCCACACACAAGTGATAAAATATTTCGATTTTATCCCCAACCACACACAGGCCTATGGAACGGGAAATCCTGGTTTCACAAACACCAAATTAAACTAGACGGGATAGCATGTCCGCTTCACAGTTTTCCTGTCCCTCAATCGGCAGAATAGTGAAACGATACTCCTGAAGAGCTAGCGACCATCTCATAAGTCGTCCATTGGTGGTTTTGCTGCGGTGAAGATAGGTCAATGGCCTATGATCTGTCTGCAACAGGAACTCACGACCCACAAGATATCGCAAAAATTTGTCGATGGCCCACACTATTGCCAAACACTCTCGTTCGACTGTTGAGTATCGTCTTTCCCGGTCCAGGAGCCTCCTGCTAGCGTACAGAATCGGATGTAGTTCCCGATCCGTTCCCAGTTGCAAGAGAACCCCTCCGAGACCCACCTCCGATGCATCTGCCCGAACAACAAACGTCTGTGTGAAATCGGGAAGGGCGATGACGGGCTGTCTCGACAGCACGTCCTTGATGCTATCAAAGGCGAACTGGCACTCTGGGGACCAAACCACTCTGTTGGGTCTATTCTTCTTCGTGAGTTCCACCAGTGGAGCCACCACATCCGCGAAGTTCGGCACGTATCGGCGATAGTAATTGCAGACTCCCAGAAACGAACGAACTTGTTTCTTAGTCGTAGGAGTAGCGATCTGCAGAATCGACGATACCTTCTTCTGCACTGGCTTCAGGCTATGAGCACTGACCACATGACCAAGGAACTCAATCTCTGTGAATCCCGCCTCAACCTTGGAAGGCCTCACTGTCAAACCATGTTCCTTAATCTTTTTCAAGACCTGGTCGACTGCCTTGAGGTGCTCTTCCCATGAATTGGACGCGATGAGGATGTCATCAAAGAAACTGACGGCACCCTCGTCTTGAAGATGGAGCTCTCTCATCATTCTGGCGAAGGTACTGGGTGCCGTGACCAACCCAAACGGCATCCTTTTGAACTGGAAAAGACCCCGTGGAGTACGAAACGCCGTTTTTTCTCGATCTTTTTCTTCCACTGGGATCTGCCAATATCCCTTCGCTAGATCCACCTTGGTGAAGAAGGTTTTCCCCTTGAGACTGGCGAATATTGGTTCCGGATCAGGAATGGGTTCAGCGTCAAACGCGGTGATTCTGTTGAGATGACGAAAATCTATGCAAAAGCGAACAGACCCGTCCTTTTTCCGAACCAAAACTATTGGAGAGCTGAAAGGAGATTGAGACGGTTCAATAACCCCCAGATCTAGCATTTTCAGCACTTCCTCTTCCACAATGCTCTCGGATTGGAACGGAAGAGGATATGGTTTCACATTAACCACTCTGTCTTCCAACAACCTGATGGAATGGTGAACGAGTTGAGTTTGCCCAGGTACATCTGTGAAGACGTCGGCGTGTGACTGAAATACTTCCTCCAAATCAGATTTTTGGGTGTGGGACAATTCCGGAGCATACTTGATATCATGATATGACTCGGTTGGCACCATGTTTGGAGTCCTCAACATCACACTATCCACATCTGCATCAGGACACGCACTGTCCCCCATGATGACCGAAATGGCCGCCTCATGTATGAGATCACGATCCATGTATTTCTTGAGAATGTTGATGTGAAAAGTCCTGTTCTTTCCATCTGGCATCCTAACCACATAGTCACACGGACCCACCTGTTTGTCGACGACAAACGGACCCTGCCACCTCAAGAGCAATTTCTTTTTGCTGGTGGGCAACAGTACGAGTACTTTGTCACCTACTTCAAGGTGACGCATTTTTGCCTTTCGCCCGTAGTAAGCCGCACTGCGCTCCGGCGCCTGGCCCAGCGCATCCTGAGCGCGCTCCATCGACTCTTGCAGAGTCTGCTTCAGATCGGATACAAATTGATGAACCGACTGAGTTTCGTTGGGAGCATTCCCGACCCAGCGATCATGCAGGATTCGAGCCGGCCCTCTTGGAGTGCGCCCGTACATTAACTCAAATGGAGCAAAGCCAGTGCTGGTCTGGGGAATTTTACGGTATGCGAAGAGAGCGTGGGAAACGTATCTATCCCAATCCCGCGGTTTGTCTTCCGTCAGTTTCCTCAGCATGCCCTTCAACGTGCCATTGAAGCGCTCCACCAATCCGTTGGTCTGCGGATGATACGGCGTAGAGTGCACTTGCACGACGGAGAGCAGTCGAGCCACGCCCTTCATGAAGTCCGAAACGAATTGTGATCCAAGATCCGATAAGATCTCGTCTGGTACCCCCGTGCGGGAGAACACCTGCACCAAAGCTTCAGCTACAGCTTCACTATCGATGGACTGAAGAGGCACTGCCTCGGGGTATCGGGTAGCAACGTCCACCATGGTGAGAATGTGTTTGTGGCCTCTCGCCGACGCAGGAACAATAGGTCCGATGAGATCCACCACTACCCGTCGAAAAGGAGTGTCAATGAGGGGCATGCGCTGCAGTGGCGCCGGTTTCACTCGCCCTTTTGGTGAAGTTCGTTGACAGATGTCACAAGATTTGCAGTAACTGGCCACGTCCCTCCGAACTGATGGCCAAAAGAATAAGGGTCTAATTCTCTTCAGAGTGCTTCCCACTCCCATGTGACCCCCAAAAGTTCCGTCATGAGCAGCGATGAGGACGGATTCCCGCAAGTCCTTCGGCACCACCAACTGGCACGTGACATCCTTGGCGAGTTTCCTGATCACTTGTCGGTACATCAGCCCATCCCTAATGATGAAGGATTTGATTGACTGAGCATCTTCATGTCTACGTTCATCTTTTGCCTCTTGGAAGATGGTCTTCAGCGACGGATCCTCTCGCTGCAGGCTCTGCAGTTGCCGTGGACCGATGTCCAATTTGGGGCATTTGGCAGTCAGCAACGGTCGAAATGG
>JAWQFJ010002180.1:88701-102118 GCA_034096865.1 Theodoxus fluviatilis | reverse complement strand
CTCCATCCCAACTCCACGGACAGTACAACTCCGCCACACCGAACACAAACCCTACACGTCCGTTAAACACCCACTCCCCGGCATCACTCCATCGCCCCAATCCCCGACATCACAACTCCGCCACACCGAACACAACTCACCACCTCGTCCCGTTCCCCAACAGCACCATTCGACAACCAAAAATCCACCACCCCCCCGACCCAATTACGTCATTCTCATTCGTGCGTCACGAAATTACAAATTTAACTCACGCAATAACAAATCAATCTGAGCACGCGCACCACACTCAGTGCCCCGACAGCCGCGCTCATGACAGATGGGTTGGTGGATGGATGGATGGATGGGTTGGTGGATGGATGGACGGATGGGTGGGTGGGTAGATGGATGGATGGACGGATGCATGAATGGATGGATGCATGAATGGATGGATGGATGGATGTATGCATGGATTGATGGATGGATTGCACACAAGACTTGAACAGTCTGGATATACTGAAGTACAGTATCAGTGAATATCCAAAGGATGGATGGATGGATGAATTCTTTGGTGAAATATTCCAAAGACAAATGGATGGATGAACAGATGACTAATGGATGGTAAATATTGCACTGTACGCAAGATCTTTCATAATGCTATAACACTGTGCCGTGGAGTCTTCAAAGGAAGGATGGATTAATAGATGGATGGATGGAAGAATGCATGGGATGACCAACGGATGGATGGATACATGGATGGATGGATGCACGGATGGATGGATGAATGAATGGATGGTTAGTGAATGAGTGAATAGCGAACAGACAAGCATAATCTAAACTACAAATGCATAAAATGAAAATATCTCTCTCTCTCTCTCTCTCTCTCTCTTTCTCTCTCTCTCTCTCTCTCTCTCTCTCTCTCTCTCTCTCACACACACACACACACACACACACACACACACACACATGAACACACACACACACACACATGCACACACACACGCACACACACACACACACACACACACAAACACACACACTCAAACACACACACACACAAACAAACACACAAACTCACACACACATAATCACACTCACACTCACACACACACATACACACACACACACACACACACACACACACACAAACACACACACACACACATAAACACACACACAAACACACACACAAACACACACACACAATCACACTCACACTCACACATACACATACATACACACACACACACACACACACACACACTCACTCACACACACACGCGCGCGCGCGCGCACACTGACAGAAAATCATACTTACCACACAGTTTGTCCTTGTTACAGTGGTCCGGGCACGCAGAACATTTCTCTCCTTTGGTGTAGGGAGAATTGGTGTGGTACCTGACAAACACACAGCAAACAATGAGTCTACACAAAGACATTTGATTCAGATCCTCCTCCTCCTCCCCTCCATCCTGCTCCTTCCTCTCCTCCTCCTCCCTCTCCTCCTCCTCCCTTCTCCTTGTCCTCTCTTCTCCTCCTCCTCCTCCTCCCCTCTTCTCCTCCTCCTCCTCCTCCTCCTCCCTTCTCTTCCTCCTCGATTCTCCTCCTTCTTCCTCCTCCTCCCGCCTCCTCCCTCTCCCTCCTCCTCCCTCTCCCTCCTGATCCCTTTTCCTCCTCCTCCTCCTCCTCTCCTACCCGCCTCATCCTCCTTCCTCCTGCCTCCTCCTCCTCCCCCCTCCTCCTCCTCCTCCTCTTCCTCCTACCCCCCCCACCCCTCCCCCTCCCCTCCTCCTCCTCCTCCTCCTCCTCTCCTCCTCCTCTCCTCATTCCATTCTCCTCTCCCTTCACCTCCCCCTCCTCCTCATCTCCTCCTCCCCCCTTCCACCTCACTCCTCACTCCTTCCCCTTCATTGCTCCTCCTTCCTGCCCCCTCCCCTCCCCTCCTCCCTCCCCACTTCCCACTCCTCCTCCTACTCTCCCTCCTGCCGATCCTCCTCCTCCTTCCCCTCCTCCTCCTCTCCTCCTCCTCTCTTCCTCCTCCTCCCCCTCCTCCTCTTCTCCTTCTCCTCCTTCCCCTCCCTCCTCCCTCTTCCTCCTCCTCCTCCTCCTTTCCTCCCCTCCCCCTCCCTCCTCCTCCCTCCTCCCTCCTCCTTCCCTCTCCCTCCTCCTCCTCCTCTTCTTCCTCCTCTCCTCCTCCTCCTCCTCCTCCTCCTCCTCCTCCTCCTCCTCCTTCTCCTCCTTCTCATGAGAATAGTTTCGAATAATTGCAAGGCAAGCCACGATTTCACTAGTTCGTCTGTTACGATTCACGTAAAGATACGCGGTGGGTCTATTCTCACCCCCAACCCACAGGGGGGTTGACTGCAGAAAAGTGTGGGTTGTATTTTGAATCGAAGTGAGAAGTACTACAAGTCAAAAGAGGTTGGATGCAATGAGATGGAAGGAAATATGCGAAAAACAAGAAAACGACTTTCATTTGCTTGAAAATTTACTTTCAAGGCTACTCACTGAAATCTTTAGTTTGGATAGAACTAAATCTAGTAACCTTATTTCAGCAACAACATCAATGAGTATTGAGTGAAAAAAACGCTGTGTTATTATGAGTAATTGCGCGGAGGAGGCCACTAGATTGGCTCAACGGGCAGGAAGGCGGACCAGCAGAGCGCTCTGAATTATCTCCAGCCGTCTCGACTATGTCTTGCCACTGGATCCAGATAGGCCGGGACGAGAGAGTGAGGCTGACGACCTGCGCAACTCTCCCTCACTCTAATCCAAGTCAAGCGCAAGTCATGACTTCAAAACCTGACAGACAGACAGACAGACAGACAGACAGACAGACAGACAGACAGACAGACAGACAGACAGACAGACAGACAGACAGACAGACAGACAGACAGACAGACAGACAGACAGACAGACAGACAGACAGACAGACAGACAGACAGACAGACAGACAGACAGACAGACAGACAGACAGACAGACAGACAGACAGACAGACAGACAGACAGACAGACAGACAGACAGACAGACAGGACAGACAGCAGGAGCCGCTCGATGCTGGAACCCCGGGCTGCTGGGCTTTCGGGGCCTGCTCCAGTAGCTCAGCCAGGGGCCTGCTCCAGTAGCTCAGCCAGGGGCATGCTCCAGTAGCTCAGCCAGGGGCCTGCTCCAGTAGCTCAGCCAGGGGCCTGCTCCAGTAGCTCAGCCAGGGGCCTGCTCCAGTAGCTCAGCCAGGGGCCTGCTCCAGTAGCTCAGCCAGGGGCCTGCTCCAGTAGCTCAGCCAGGGGCCTGCTCCAGTAGATCAGCCAGGGGCGGCCCAAAGCAGCCAAAGAGGCTATGATGCTACAGTGAGAACATCTCCTCTCGCCACTGATCCATTAGCTTTGGGAATTCGATCATCTTCTGTACAGGAGATTTTGCCCGACCAGTACAGTCGCCCTTGCCTGAGGAGGGTATACATTGAGGAAGACCCTTGTTCTGTCAATCACTGCACTGCTGGGTGTGTGGTCTCTCCAGGTGGTACCCAGGACGCGTCTCAACCAGCACAGGGGCGATATTCAGCCGTCGTTTTTGTCTTGCCCTCAGAGTCCATTCTCTGCTGCCGTACAAGAGGGTACTCAGAACACAGGCCTTGTAATCTTGGGCTTAGGTGTGTTCTGGAGCTTCATTGTTTTCTCACTTTCTCTTTGTGAGCCTGGAGTGCAGGATGGCAACCTTCCCAAAGCGCCTTTTGAGTTCTGAGTCCAGCAAAAGACTATCTGAGATGACAGAGCCAGATACTGGAAATAATCAACAATTCAGAGCCCATGGCCTATGATTTTGATGGAATGAGGTCAGTCCATATCCTGGCCCATTATCGAAGCTTTCTTGAGGCTGATGGTGAATCCAAAAACCTTGCAAGCCGCTGCAAAACAGTTCATGAGCCACTGCAAGTCATTTTCTGACGGGCATGTGGGACTATGTGATCCAGGTGTGCCCCCCCCCCCTCCCCCGAGAGTGTCAGGAAGACAGGGCCGAAACACTTGAAGAGGGGGGCTCTTACTCTGAGGACCGTCAGTCGTCTCGCTTCTCATGAAGTTTCTTGTCCTCTAAGGGCACAGTCCCGCAGAGGACTGATCACTTCTAGTGGAGGACTTTTCACACTCATGTATCTCCTCGGCCTCTCGCCTTTCTCCGTCTCGTGTTCTCTCATGCTGTCCTGCTCATATATGTTATACAGGCTCTCTACAATAATTGATTACTATCGAGGACAAACCAGAGTTAGCCTTCCACTGATGGGCCACATTAATGGACTCGTCTGAGGAAAGGGGTGCAGACCCCGCTCCACTGGCGGGTCACGGCATCTGATTGGCTGCGTTTTTACATAGACAAAACATGCTCGACACAGGGCCGAGTCGCCTTGACGACTGCTGTATATATGATATTTATCGTAACCCATTTCAGCTGAAAACGCATTGTTTACACCAGTTTGTCATTTATTCACACTTCATTGTCATTCTGTGTGCGGAATAACTGTCCAAGATCGCGTATGTGAGCTCGTAAGCACGTAATAATTTGCTTGTCATTCTATAAGGGAGTCGCTGCGAACTAAACGACCAATATCGCACCCCTCTCCTCGGACGAGTCCACTTGTGCGGCCCATCGGTGGAAGGCTAACCCAAACCAGACCGCCTCCACGCTGCGTGGAACAAAGTCACGTGACCCATCAAAGCACGGCCTCGCCCTGGCTAAGTCACGTAGCTAGGCAACGATCTTCTAGAGAGATCTGGCGTATCATCTCGATGGTACCACCATGCGCTAGTGATTTCAGCACCTTCTCAACACTATATTTCAAAATCGAGAGGAGGTTGGGGGGGGGGGGGGGGGGGGTGTCTCCTACAACGAGAGAGTGACTTGTAACTGAAGGCCGATGGGATAGGAGTACCTACCCATTGAAGTAGTTGCAGATGACAATCTGCTGATTGTTGGGACACTTGGCGATGCCGCATCCGATCGCGTACAAGTTCTTCCACACCAGCTGAAAAGATAATGACTTATTCAATGATTTGTCTCTTTCCGTCCGTCCATCTGTCTGTCCGTCCGTCCGTCCGTCCGTCCGTCCGTTAGTCCGTCCATCCGTTCGTCTGCCTGTGTGTCTGTCTGTCTGTGTGTCTGTCTGCCTGTGTGTATGTCTGCCTGTGTGTCTGTCTGCCTGTGTGTCTGTCTGCCTGTGTGTATGTCTGCCTGCCTGTCTGTTTGTCCGTCCGTCGGTACTTCCGTACTTCCGTCCGCACGTCCGTCCGTCCATCCGTCTGTGTGTGTGTGTGTGTGTGTGTGTGTGTGTGTGTGTGTGTGTGTGTGTGTGTGTCAGTCCGTCCATGTATTTTTCAGTCCGTCCGTCCGTCCGTTTGTATGTGCCTGTAATTCAAATGTCATGTATGATCACTTGCGACAAACCAAGTAAGAAAGATGCAACACTTCCACCTGCCTCGTAAAGTGTGATATTTCATTTTAGTCTCCACACCGAATCATCGCCCTCTACAGTCGCTTCATTTCAAAGCTAAACAAGGATAACCAGTGACGTCAGCGATTTGTCCGAGAGATGATACCTAACAATACCCTGCAAGAGTGAGACAGAGAAAAAAATCTCGAACCGAAGGCAAGAACCGAACTCGAGATCTCCCGGTCGACATCCAAGTACTCTACTACTGAGTTACTGAGCTTCAAGACAAAGCCGTGTTCTCTGGAGAGCGATGCCTGGTTAAACGTGACAGAGGAGTCCCACGAAAGCGCCTCAAAGATCAACCCAAGCAGCAGCTCACTCGGCTGGTATCCCAGAGGAAGACTGGGAAAGCCTTGCCAAAGACAGGGACAGCTGGAGGGCATTGTCAAAGCGAGGCGCTGAGGCCTTCCAAACAGAAGTGACCGTGGAAAAGCGCAGACGGAGGACAACATTTAATTCAATTCAGCTCCATTTTCTTATCTATTGTGGCTATACACACATGTAGAATAAAAGTTCATCTTCCAGTGGCCCTCAAAATAGAAACATTGCGGCAAATAAAGACGAAAGAACTCTCTCTCTCTCTCTCCCTCACTCCCTCTTTCTCTCTCTCACTCTCTTGCTCTCTCTCTTTCTCTTTCTCACTCTCTCTCTCTTCCTCTCTCTCTTTCTTTCTCTTTCTTTCTCTTTCTCTTTATTTCTTTCTCTCTTTTTTTTCTCTCTCTCACTCTCTCTCACTCTCTCTTTCTCTTTCTCTCTTTCTCTCTCTCTCTCTCTCTCTCTCTCTCTCTCTCTTGTTTGTTTGCTCTCCCTTTTCTCTCAGTCAACTCAATCATCTCAATCTGTCAATCGTCGGCTGCCCAGAGCCCCTACCCAGTGCGTGCCAGAGTGTGTCGCTCAAAGACTGGCCTACACAGGCACCAGAGGGCATGTCGCCAGAGACTTGCTTCCCAGTGATTCTCGGACCCGAGGAACCAGCCATCATCATCATCATCATCATCATCATCATCATCATCATCATCATCATCATCATCATCATCATCATCATCAACATCGTCGTCGTCGTCGTCGTCATCGTCGTCGTCGTCGTCGTCGTCATCGTCGTCGTCGTCGTCACCACCATTATCATCATTATCATCATCGTCGTCGTCGTTGTCAAGGATGACAGACAGTAATAACCCATTATTTCAAAATGGAGCGTTAAAGAAGTAGGGGTTGCATGGACCTTTTCTAACCCCCCAAGTTAATTCGTCCTGTGCGTGGCTCTTAGAGCCCGACTTTGGACCAGAAGCAGGAAGCATTAGAGAGCACTCGGAGACTGCAAACCTCCGCCAAGGCAGCCTCAGCGGTGTAGATATTACGGCCCCTCATCCGTGGCCTGTATCATTCAGGCAGCATGTCCTGCTCACCAGGCCTGACGCTACAGTTCATTTGAGCGCCTGCTAGAGATCTCTGAGTGTGGAACGCATGCACCGCTTTACAGCACATACCGCCCTACAGCCTTGGCGATGACACTTTGTCTCTGTGGTTGTAATTCCAAAACGAGGTTACAGATAACCTTCAAAATGTTGATGATTGTAAAGCTCTGGGCCCGTATTCACAACGGCGATTTATCGGCGATTTATTTTAACTCCGATTTATCTCTAAACTCAGACGATTCCAACTGCCTGTTCCGCTCTCCCTTGGCTGGAAACCAGTATATATAGCAAAGCGCAACCTAGGATCCTCTGACGAGCGTACCTTATCTAACCGATCAAGATAACGCGGGGCTAGGGGATAAATCGAGTGTTAAAAAGATAAATCGCCGTTGTGAATACGGGCCCTGACCTTTCACTAACTTTCATCAGAATCTGTTTTAAATTTTTAAAGTTATTTTGCTGAATAACTAACAAACTCACAAAAGTTAACTAGCCGACTGAAAACCATAACCCCTGTGGCAGAGGTAATGATGTAGAACACGTAACCGAATACCTTTTGCGAATTATTGAGCTGCTAAGTTGACAGAGGGCAATAACCCAATTTTTCAAAATCGACCATTGAAAAATAAGGGGTTCGATAGCCTCAGTTTTTCTTCTCCAGATGTTACTTCTTTTCATGGCTTTTGAATTCCGAATTTGAACCAAAACGAAACACACACACACAAACACACACACACACAAACACACACACACACAGCCACATACACACACACCCACACACACACACACACACACACACACACACACACACACACACACACATCGGAACGTAGATTGTTTTATATCAAACTCTTCCTCAAAACCACAATCTGCAGATGGCTAACTTTGACACCCTCATCGATTTCTGCTCTGAGTCTCAAAATCTGCCTGTACATTCAATTCATATTTGCTTCCAAGTCTCAATGCGATGATTTGTAGACTGCAAAATGCTGAGGAGGTTGCCTCGTTTTGGATGTGTAGAAAACGCGTACTGGCCTATTGGGATTGTCCCCCGGAGTGTCACGATGACCCCCCCAAAAAGCACATTCCCAGTGCATTGGCATATTGATGCGTGCTATGCTTTCATTGGTTGATAGAAATATAATCTAACCAATAGAGAGAGATTTTAGAGAAAGTTTAATAGACAGAGATGCAGGCCAGTGGCCGACAATGCGGACTGTGGCACTCACTCTCTCGTCGCTGAACGAATTTTCGGACAGTGGCACCCAGAGAGGTTTGGTGTCTTCCACAAGTTGAACTCCAAAATACCTCCAAATGCTCGAGTGCTACTGGAGCAGGCCCCGGATGTACGAAGACCACAGCATCCCAGAGACGGCTTCCTCAGAAGCAATCCTAGCCCATGCCTTGGCATCGTACTTGGCAATGTTTGGTCCCCAGCACTACTAGAAAGAAGCTCCATTCCAAGCACGAGACACCTATCCATTTCTTTTGCATATGCCCTTCTATCTATCCAACAAAATATAGCAAAACCTCTACCGGAAGTACTCATAATCGAACGAAGAACCATTCCGTGTTCTTGGTTTAAGAAAATGTTCATGCCGAATTTTGGTTCGTCTTTGAAAAGTGCATTTCATGACCTTCTCCCTCGTAACTAGCAGCACAAGATGCGTCTTGCAGGCTTGGCCCAGGCACGTCCACACAGTGTACTGCTGCCACTACCAGGGTAGGCACCATTCTGTGAACCCGAGTCAGTAGTGAGCCTGGCACAGTTCGCAATGAATGCGTCATAGACTGGAGCCTTCGCATTACAGCATTGCGCCACATATTGTTCGTTCTGATACTATTTTTTCCTCCACTTTTTACAGAAATCATTCAGATGTCAAAACTTGTTTCCATTTCAACACAAAAATTTCATTTTATCGAATAAACGCTTGTGTTTTGCCTCAACAAGAGTAAGTTAAGAGTTTTGTGCGAAATAGTCTTAGAACTACTTTAACGGCGTATGTCAGGGAGCATATCGGCCATCCCACAAGCCTTTCGTGTGACCTTCATTTGCATATTTCGGACAAAAACCTTCCATCACGTGATGTCAACTGGGCTAGAGACACGTTTGCATGTAGGCGAAGTCTGTAGTGAACTAGAATGCCCAGTGTATTGCTGCGACTACCAGGGTAGGGACTAGCACAACAGACGCTATCCTCTCGCGGGACCAGAGGGGCGTTTCCTTTCCAAGGGATTGTTTTAAATGTTCAGAGAGGAGCGCTTAAGCCTGTACTTAATTGACAAATACATCTTGGCTAGTATTCACCAAGTCTTGGCAAATTAATAATTGGCAAACATTCGGCAAAAATTCGGCAACTATTGCGCCAAGTCTTGGCAAATCTTTAGCCTCTTAATAGCTTGACGAAACCAAGCCAAGATCTTGCAAACAAAGGACATTTGCAATATGGCATCGATCGACACCATGCCCATACTGTAAGTGTGCAATGGCTGTAAATGTAAACAAAGCGACATTTTTTCCCGCCGTTGTGCGAATATCTCGCGCCTATTGCTATCAGCATTACCTGTCGAGCCAATATCCCAATATCCATAGACGGTCCCAAGCCCGTTTGCGAAAGGAGGAGGGTTGGGCGTGGGGCTAGCAACCCCACCCCGGAAAAAAAGCTCTTTGCTACAGAAACTGAAGCAACAGAAAAAGAAATCCAGCGCTCGATTCAAGAAGATGCCTCTACAGAAGGACCTATGACGCAGGTTGGTGAAAGCCTCACGGAAGCCAGCCGGCCGACAAATCTTCTAACGATGAAAGCAACAACGAAGATCGGAACTTGGAATGTACGAACGATGTATGAAACAGGAAAAGCAACTCAAGTAGCGAGTGAGATGAAGCGCTACAACATCCAAGTGCTCGGAATATGTGAAAGCAGATGGAATGGATCCAGCATGACCACACTTGCCACTGGAGATAAGATCCTCTACTCGGGACATACAGACGAAAACCAACGACCATACAGAAGGAGTTGCCATCATGATGTCCCCTCCAGCTGCGAGCGCCCTCATGGAGTGGCAGCCAGTTTCCTCCAGAATCATGACAGCACGATTCAACTCTAAAGGGAGGAAAGTTACCATCATCCAGTGCTACGCCCCCACTAACGATGCAGACGAAGAGGCAAAAGAAACATTTTACAACACACTACAAACAGTTGTTGACGAGCTTCTCCAGAGAGACATCAAGTTACTGATGGGAGACATGAACGCCAAGATTGGAAAGGACAACACAAGGAAAGAGCTTATTATGGGTACCCAGGCCCTCGGAGACATGAAATAGAATGGTGAGCTGTTCACAGACTTCTGTGCTTTCAATGATCTGGTTAGTGTGTCCCAGCCCAAAGACAAGGAAACCTGGATCTCACCTGATGGCAAGACAAGG
The DNA here is from genome assembly GCA_034096865.1 of Theodoxus fluviatilis. Classification (NCBI taxonomy): domain Eukaryota; kingdom Metazoa; phylum Mollusca; class Gastropoda; order Cycloneritida; family Neritidae; genus Theodoxus; species Theodoxus fluviatilis. Next base: position 91,817 of record JAWQFJ010002180.1, on the reverse strand, counting down.
AACCAGATGGATCACATCCCTATCTCAAGAAAGTGGAGGCACAGTCTACAGGACACAAGATCCAGAAGGGGAGCCGACGTAGCTTCAGACCATCAACTGGTGACTGGAGCCATCAAGATCAAGCTACGAGCCTTCAGAGACACAGCAGATAGACCCCAGATCAAGTTTAACATCCAACGACTGAAAGAAACGGGCTTCAAGGACATCTTCTCATTTTCTCTAAGGAACAGATTTGAAGCTTTGAACATGGTGACAGAGGAAATGCCCTTGGAAGAACATTGGAGCCACCTAAGAGACACATTGAAAGACACGTGTCAAGAAGTTCTGGGGAAAAGAAACATGACAACAAAGGAATAGCTCTCCGGCGACACCTGGGTCCTGATACAGAACAGGCGAGACATCAAACAGAAAATCAACAACACCAGGAATGAAGACAAAAAGAAAATGCTTCAAGAAGAGTACATCATCATTAACAAAGAAGTCAAGAAAAGTGCCAGGACGGACAAGAGACGTTTCTACGACACCATGGTAGCAGAGGCAGAACAAGCAGCTGAAAAGAGAGACCTCAGCATTCTGTACAAGATCAACCGAACACTCTCCACTAAGAAGTCAAATCACAACGGACCGGTTAAAGACAAGATTTGGCAAACACCAGTTAAAAGCCGGCTTTACGGCGAGAGCTTGCACTGCCCAACTCTTTTTTCCCTCTTGAGTCTGCACAGATGCTTGCCATGAGTGCTCATCTCTGAACATATATACATGTAAATGAGGACATCCATAGTATCCACAACGTCTTCACGGTCTTGCAGGAAGCCCAAGCCAGGTGGCCTGGCCACATGGTCAGAATGGCAGACAGCCGACTCCCAAAGATCTGTTCTATGAAGAACTGTGTCACGGAAAGCGCTCAGTTGGTGGGGCAAAAGAAATATTCAAGGACTGTCTCAAAGTGTCCATCAAGGAATTAGCTATATACGTCAGCACATGGGAGTCGCTCGCCCTGAATCGGTCAACCTGGCGAAGCAAGATTGCCACAGGGGTACGTGAGACAGAGGTCAGACGCATTGCGGAATCTCAGAAGAAACGTGCCGCGTGCAAGGCTCAAGCCACATCCGCTACCACTGCAGCACCCACCCTCCTGTGTCCCACGTGTGGACGAGCCTTCCGGGCCCGAATAGGCCTCGTCAGCAACCTCCAGAAACAGGGTCGCAGACACTCTACCTGACGTAAGTCGTGGTCATCTTCGGAAGCGAAGGACAAACAACAACAACATATAATTATGAGAACAAGAACTTCATAAAAGTCGGGACGACTGCTGGTCTTCAAAAAGGAAGGACCCCCCGTCTTCAAGTGCTTCAGCTCTATCTTCCTGGCATTCTCCTGGGGCTGGGGTGGGGGTGGGGTGGGGCACACCTGGGTCATAGCCTCAGGTGCCCGTCAGTCGTCAACAGTGACCAGGCACACTGTGTGGAGGTCTGCCTCGCCGTAGCGCAGGCTGGGGGTGTCAAAAGAAGGAAGCCCGTCCACCTAATTTGTAGACTCCCACATTCCACGGACTGTCCCATGGGTGCCCTCTGGTGCGCCTCATTCCCCCGTGTCCCTCTTCAGCCAATTCCAGCAGGATGCCTTCTCTGCCACTTCAGTCATGGCCCTCAGGAACTTCAAATGATGTCTCTTGGGGAGACCAGGCTGCCTGCAGACCTTGTGAGACACCCGCCTCAGCCAATGAGTGCGGTATCGGTGTAGCTTAGGCTGTATGGCGGTCATGGTGGAAGGTCACATACGTATGTGTAAAGACGAGTGTATCAGCACTTACCTGTGTGTAGTGACCAACTGGCTTGCCATTGGTAGACCCTGTACCGAACTCGAAGTCCTTGATCTCGTTGTACCAGTTGTCCACGGCGCTCTTGACCGTTCCATGGTTCATGTTCTGACCGACCAGCATTCCAGGGAAATCTGACAAGGGCAAGGATTTCCCGTAAATAACAATGCGTTCCGTTGGACTCTGCTTCACCTCTGCTATGGTGGCAAACCGATTCCAGCACTCCTGCAGTGACCTCTCATCCAGTGGCAGAGGTCAACTCTCTGTGAAGGACATGCAGCAGCTGGAGCATCTCAGAAGGCGCTCTAACTGCTTCACACCAGAGTGCGCCACTTGCTGTGTCTAGGAACAATGAATATACAGCGCCCGTAGTCGCATTTGATGGGCTCAAACTTAACATTGAATTAAATGGAAGTCAATACACGTACTTGCACGATAAACATGCTTCGAGCAACGGAGTTTGCAGCCATGGAAGTGGCAGACGTGTCGATTGCTTTCAAATTTCGAAGAAATGTATATTTTAGTGCTCTCATCACCGTTGCAAATTGGATTGTATGTCATCGTTGAATAGCTGTAGTAAACGTCGGCATTTATAGCCGTACCTGCAACGAAGTACCGGACGACACACACTTTGGGATTTCCCTTGACATTCCTTTATGACTGGTGATGTTATCTACCTTCTATTTTCAATGATACTCGATCCTAGTGCCTTGATTAAGACGTCTCTTCAATCTAGAGGGATAAACTTGAATGTGAAATCATTGTAAGGATTCATGTTTCCAAAGAGGGCCTAAAAAACTCTATACTTTGTATAGATAATGATCTTTTAAAGTAATTATTTTAAAAAATCAAAACTCCTCAACCTGCTACGCTTCATAGCAGAACTTCAGCAGTGTACAAAGGAACGCAGATTAAGTCACGTGCGAAGACATGCGCTGATTGGTTGTGGAGTTAATATCCCAAGTCTTGGCAAATATCTGCCAAGTCTTGGCGAAAACCAATTAAAAACCGGACCACTTGACCAAATAGTCAGGGAATATATTCCAAGACCCGGCAAATTTTGACCGAATACTCGGTCAGTATTTGCCAAGACTTGGCAAACACCAGTTAAGAACCTGCTTAAAGGAAAGAGTACAACGTTTTCCAGGGGCGCGTTTGTTTGGCCCAAAATCTCGAGAGAATCGCGAGGGCTAGGCGTTTCCGACGTTCCTCTCTCATAAGGACACACTCGCCTGCAGTGACCCAGATGAGCCAAAATGGCGGAGACGGTGCGAGTATGGCTGGTGTTCGGAGATAA